>CAXITZ010000305.1:0-79265 GCA_964034865.1 Eristalis intricaria
AAATATTTGGCGGTATGGCGCGCAATATATTTATGGACACCTAGTGTCCAGAAATATTTTGCGGTATGGCGCGCAATATATTTCTGGACACCTAGTGTCCAGAAATATTTTGCGGTATGGCGCGCAATATATTTCTGGACACCTAGTGTCCAGAAATATTTTGCGGTATGGCGCGCAATATATTTATGGACACCTAGTGTCCAGAAATATTTTCGGTATGGCGCGCAATATATTTCTGGACACCTAGTGTCCAGAAATATTTTGCGGTATGGCGCGCAATATATTTCTGGACACCTAGTGTCCAGAAATATTTTGCGGTATGGCGCGCAATATATTTCTGGACACCTAGTGTCCAGAAATATTTTGCGGTAATGGCGCGCAATATATTTATGGACACCTAGTGTCCAGAAATATTTTGCGGTATGGCGCGCAATATATTTATGGACACCTAGTGTCCAGAAATATTTTGCGGTATGGCGCGCAATATATTTCTGGACACCTAGTGTCCAGAAATATTTTGCGGTATGGCGCGCAATACACACTAGGTGTCCAGAAATATATTGCGCGCCATACCGCAAAATATTTCTGGACACTAGGTGTCCATAAATATATTGCGCGCCATACCGCAAAATATTTCTGGACACTAGGTGTCCAGAAATATATTGCGCGCCATACCGCAAAATATTTCTGGACACTAGGTGTCCATAAATATATTGCGCGCCATACCGCAAAATATTTCTGGACACTAGGTGTCCAGAAATATATTGCGCGCCATACCGCAAAATATTTCTGGACACTAGGTGTCCAGAAATATATTGCGCGCCATACCGCAAAATATTTCTGGACACTAGGTGTCCATACCGCAAAATATTTCTGGACACTAGGTGTCCATATCCATGGCGCGCAGTATATTTATGGACACCTAGTGTCCAGAAATATTTTGCGGTATGGCGCGCAATATATTTATGGACACCTAGTGTCCAGAAATATTTTGCGGTATGGCGCGCAATATATTTATGGACACCTAGTGTCCAGAAATATTTTGCGGTATGGCGCGCAATATATTTATGGACACCTAGTGTCCAGAAATATTTTGCGGTAATGGGCGCGCAATATATTTCTGGACACCTAGTGTGTATTGCACGCCATACCGCAAAATATTTCTGGACACTAGGTGTCCAGAAATATATTGCGCGCCATACCGCAAAATATTTCTGGACACTAGGTGTCCATAAATATATTGCGCGCCATACCGCAAAATATTTCTGGACACTAGGTGTCCATAAATATATTGCGCGCCATACCGCAAAATATTTCTGGACACTAGGTGTCCATAAATATATTGCGCGCCATACCGCAAAATATTTCTGGACACTAGGTGTCCATACCGCAAAATATTTCTGGACACTAGGTGTCCATAAATATACTGCGCGCCATACCGCAAAATATTTCTGGACACTACGTGTCCAGAAATATATTGCGCGCCATACCGCAAAATATTTCTGGACACTAGGTGTCCAGAAATATATTGCGGGCCATACCGCAAAATATTTCTGGACACTAGGTGTCCATAAATATATTGCGCGCCATACCGCAAAATACTAGTGTCCAGAAATATTTTGCGGTATGGCGCGCAATATATTTCTGGACACCTAGTGTCCAGAAATATTTTGCGGTATGGCGCGCAATATATTTCTGGACACCTAGTGTCCAGAAATATTTTGCGGTATGGCGCGCAATATATTTATGGACACCTAGTGTCCAGAAATATTTTGCGGTATGGCGCGCAATATATTTATGGACACCTAGTGTCCAGAAATATTTTGCGGTATGGCGCGCAATATATTTCTGGACACCTAGTGTCCAGAAATATTTTGCGGTATGGCGCGCAATATATTTCTGGACACCTAGTGTCCAGAAATATTTTGCGGTATGGCGCGCAATATATTTATGGACACCTAGTGTCCAGAAATATTTTGGCGTATGAAGCGCAATATATTTCTGGACACCTAGTGTCCAGAAATATTTTGCGGTATGGCGCGTAATATATTTCTGTCCAGAAAGGTTTTGCGGTATGGCGCGCAATATATTTCTGGACACCTAGTGTCCAGAAATATTTTGCGGTATGGCGCGCAATATATTTATGGACACCTAGTGTCCAGAAATATTTTGCGGTATGGCGCGCAATATATTTCTGGACACCTAGTGTCCAGAAATATTTTGCGGTATGGCGCGCAATATACCAATATATTTCTGGACACCTAGTGTCCAGAAATATTTTGCGGTATGGCGCGCAATATATTTCTGGACACCTAGTGTCCAGAAAGGTTTTTGCGGTATGGCGCGCAATATTTTTTCTGGACACCTAGTGTCCAAAAATAATTTGCGGTATGGCGCGCAATATATTTCTGGACACCTAGTGTCCAGAAATATTTTGCGGTATGGCGCGCAATATATTTATGGACACCTAGTGTCCAGAAATATTTTGCGGTATGGCGCGCAATATATTTCTGGACACCTAGTGTCCAGAAATATTTTGCGGTATGGCTCGCAATATATTTATGGACACCTAGTGTCCAGAAATATTTTGCGGTATGGCGCGCAATATATTTATGGACACCTAGTGTCCAGAAATATTTTGCGGTATGGCCCGCAATATATTTCTGGACACCTAGTGTCCAGAAATATTTTGCGGTATGGCGCGCAATATATTTCTGGACACCTAGTGTCCAGAAATATTTTGCGGTATGGCGCGCAGTATATTTATGGACACCTAGTGTCCAGAAATATTTTGCGGTATGGCGCGCAATATATTTATGGACACCTAGTGTCCAGAAATATTTTGCGGTATGGCGCGCAATATATTTATGGACACCTAGTGTCCAGAAATATTTTGCGGTATGGCGCGCAATATATTTCTGGACACCTAGTGTCCAGAAATATTTTGCGGTATGGACACCTAGTGTCCAGAAATATTTTGCGGTATGGCGCGCAATATATTTCTGGACACCTAGTGTCCAGAAATATTTTGCGGTATGGCGCGCAATATATTTATGGACACCTAGTGTCCAGAAATATTTTGCGGTATGGCGCGCAATATATTTCTGGACACCTAGTGTCCAGAAATATTTTGCGGTATGGCGCGCAATATATTTCTGGACACCTAGTGTCCAGAAATATTTTGCGGTATGGCGCGCAATATATTTATGGACACCTAGTGTCCAGAAATATTTTGGCGTATGAAGCGCAATATATTTCTGGACACCTAGTGTCCAGAAATATTTTGCGGTATGGCGCGTAATATATTTCTGTCCAGAAAGGTTTTGCGGTATGGCGCGCAATATACTTCTGGACACCTAGTGTCCAGAAATATTTTGCGGTATGGCGCGCAATATATTTATGGACACCTAGTGTCCAGAAATATTTTGCGGTATGGCGCGCAATATATTTCTGGACACCTAGTGTCCAGAAAGGTTTTGCGGTATGGCGCGCAATATTTTTCTGGACACCTAGTGTCCAGAAAGGTTTCGCGGTATGGCGCGCAATATTTTTCTGGACACTTAGTGTCCAAAAATATTTTGCGGTATGGCGCGCAATATATTTCTGGACACCTAGTGTCCAGAAATATTTTGCGGTATGGCTCGCAATATATTTATGGACACCTAGTGTCCAGAAATATTTTGCGGTATGGCGCGCAATATATTTCTGGACACCTAGTGTCCAGAAAGGTTTTGCGGTATGGCGCGCAATATTTTTCTGGACACCTAGTGTCCAGAAATATTTTGCGGTATGGCGCGCAATATATTTCTGGACACCTAGTGTCCAGAAAGGTTTTGCGGTATGGCGCGCAATATTTTTCTGGACACCTAGTGTCCAAAAATATTTTGCGGTATGGCGCGCAATATATTTCTGGACACCTAGTGTCCAGAAATATTTTGCGGTATGGCGCGCAATATATTTATGGACACCTAGTGTCCAGAAATATTTTGCGGTATGGCGCGCAATATATTTCTGGACACCTAGTGTCCAGAAATATTTTGCGGTATGGCTCGCAATATATTTATGGACACCTAGTGTCCAGAAATATTTTGCGGTATGGCGCGCAATATATTTCTGGACACCTAGTGTCCAGAAAGGTTTTGCGGTATGGCGCGCAATATTTTTCTGGACACCTAGTGTCCAAAAATATTTTGCGGTATGGCGCGCAATATATTTCTGGACACCTAGTGTCCAGAAATATTTTGCGGTATGGCGCGCAATATATTTATGGACACCTAGTGTCCAGAAATATTTTGCGGTATGGCGCGCAATATATTTATGGACACCTAGTGTCCATAAAGTATGGACACCTAGTGTCCAGAAATATTTTGCGGTATGGCGCGCAATATATTTATGGACACCTAGTGTCCAGAAATATTTTGCGGTATGGCTCGCAATATATTTATGGACACCTAGTGTCCAGAAATATTTTGCGGTATGGCGCGCAATATACCAATATATTTCTGGACACCTAGTGTCCAGAAATATTTTGCGGTATGGCGCGCAATATATTTCTGGACACCTAGTGTCCAGAAAGGTTTTGCGGTATGGCACGCAATATTTTTCTGGACACCTACTGTCCAAAAATATTTTGCGGTATGGCGCGCAATATATTTCTGGACACCTAGTGTCCAGAAATATTTTGCGGTATGGCGCGCAATATATTTATGGACACCTAGTGTCCAGAAATATTTTGCGGTATGGCGCGCAATATATTTCTGGACACCTAGTGTCCAGAAATATTTTGCGGTATGGCTCGCAATATATTTATGGACACCTAGTGTCCAGAAATATTTTGCGGTATGGCGCGCAATATATTTATGGACACCTAGTGTCCAGAAATATTTTGCGGTATGGCCCGCAATATATTTCTGGACACCTAGTGTCCAGAAATATTTTGCGGTATGGCGCGCAATATATTTCTGGACACCTAGTGTCCAGAAATATTTTGCGGTATGGCGCGCAGTATATTTATGGACACCTAGTGTCCAGAAATATTTTGCGGTATGGCGCGCAATATATTTCTGGACACCTAGTGTCCAGAAATATTTTGCGGTATGGACACCTAGTGTCCAGAAATATTTTGCGGTATGGTGCGCAATATATTTCTGGACACCTAGTGTCCAGAAATATTTTGCGGTATGGCGCGCAATATATTTCTGGACACCTAGTGTCCAGAAATATTTTGCGGTATGGCGCGCAGTATATTTATGGACACCTAGTGTCCAGAAATATTTTGCGGTATGGCGCGCAATATATTTCTGGACACCTAGTGTCCAGAAATATTTTGCGGTATGGACACCTAGTGTCCAGAAATATTTTGCGGTATGGCGCGCAATATATTTCTGGACACCTAGTGTCCAGAAATATTTTGCGGTATGGCGCGCAATATATTTCTGGACACCTAGTGTCCAGAAATATTTTGCGGTATGGCGCGCAATATATTTATGGACACCTAGTGTCCAGAAATATTTTGCGGTATGGCCCGCAATATATTTCTGGACACCTAGTGTCCAGAAATATTTTGCGGTATGGACACCTAGTGTCCAGAAATATTTTGCGGTATGGCGCGCAATATATTTCTGGACACCTAGTGTCCAGAAATATTTTGCGGTATGGCGCGCAATATATTTCTGGACACCTAGTGTCCAGAAATATTTTGCGGTATGGCGCGCAATATATTTCTGGACACCTAGTGTCCAGAAATATTTTGCGGTATGGCGCGCAATATATTTATGGACACCTAGTGTCCAGAAATATTTTGCGGTATGGCGCGCAATATATTTCTGGACACCTAGTGTCCAGAAATATTTTGCGGTATGGCGCGCAATATACCAATATATTTCTGGACACCTAGTGTCCAGAAATATTTTGCGGTATGGCGCGCAATATATTTCTGGACACCTAGTGTCCAGAAAGGTTTTGCGGTATGGCGCGCAATATTTTTCTGGACACCTAGTGTCCAAAAATATTTTGCGGTATGGCGCGCAATATATTTCTGGACACCTAGTGTCCAGAAATATTTTGCGGTATGGACACCTAGTGTCCAGAAATATTTTGCGGTATGGCGCGCAATATATTTCTGGACACCTAGTGTCCAGAAATATTTTGCGGTATGGCGCGCAATATATTTCTGGACACCTAGTGTCCAGAAATATTTTGCGGTATGGCGCGCAATATATTTATGGACACCTAGTGTCCAGAAATATTTTGCGGTATGGCGCGCAATATATTTATGGACACCTAGTGTCCAGAAATATTTTGCGGTATGGCGCGCAATATATTTATGGACACCTAGTGTCCAGAAATATTTTGGCGTATGAAGCGCAATATATTTCTGGACACCTAGTCTCCAGAAATATTTTGCGGTATGGCGCGTAATATATTTCTGTCCAGAAAGGTTTTGCGGTATGGCGCGCAATATATTTCTGGACACCTAGTGTCCAGAAATATTTTGCGGTATGGCGCGCAATATATTTATGGACACCTAGTGTCCAGAAATATTTTGCGGTATGGCGCGCAATATATTTCTGGACACCTAGTGTCCAGAAATATTTTGCGGTATGGCGCGCAATATATTTATGGACACCTAGTGACACCTAGTGTCCAGAAATATTTTGCGGTATGGCGCGCAATATATTTATGGACACCTAGTGTCCAGAAATATTTTGCGGTATGGCGCGCAATATATTTCTGGACACCTAGTGTCCAGAAATATTTTGCGGTATGGCGCGCAATATATTTATGGACACCTAGTGTCCAGAAATATTTTGGCGTATGAAGCGCAATATATTTCTGGACACCTAGAGTCCAGAAATATTTTGCGGTATGGCGCGTAATATATTTCTGTCCAGAAAGGTTTTGCGGTATGGCGCGCAATATATTTCTGGACACCTAGTGTCCAGAAATATTTTGCGGTATGGCGCGCAATATATTTATGGACACCTAGTGTCCAGAAATATTTTGCGGTATGGCGCGCAATATATTTCTGGACACCTAGTGTCCAGAAATATTTTGCGGTATGGCGCGCAATATACCAATATATTTCTGGACACCTAGTGTCCAGAAATATTTTGCGGTATGGCGCGCAATATATTTCTGGACACCTAGTGTCCAGAAAGGTTTTGCGGTATGGCGCGCAATATTTTTCTGGACACCTAGTGTCCAAAAATATTTTGCGGTATGGCGCGCAATATATTTCTGGACACCTAGTGTCCAGAAATATTTTGCGGTATGGACACCTAGTGTCCAGAAATATTTTGCGGTATGGCGCGCAATATATTTCTGGACACCTAGTGTCCAGAAATATTTTGCGGTATGGCGCGCAATATATTTCTGGACACCTAGTGTCCAGAAATATTTTGCGGTATGGCGCGCAATATATTTATGGACACCTAGTGTCCAGAAATATTTTGCGGTATGGCGCGCAATATATTTATGGACACCTAGTGTCCAGAAATATTTTGCGGTATGGCGCGCAATATATTTATGGACACCTAGTGTCCAGAAATATTTTGTCGTATGAAGCGCAATATATTTCTGGACACCTAGTGTCCAGAAATATTTTGCGGTATGGCGCGTAATATATTTCTGTCCAGAAAGGTTTTGCGGTATGGCGCGCAATATATTTCTGGACACCTAGTGTCCAGAAATATTTTGCGGTATGGCCCGCAATATATTTCTGGACACCTAGTGTCCAGAAATATTTTGCGGTATGGCGCGCAATATATTTCTGGACACCTAGTGTCCAGAAATATTTTGCGGTATGGCGCGCAATATATTTCTGGACACCTAGTGTCCAGAAATATTTTGCGGTATGGACACCTAGTGTCCAGAAATATTTTGCGGTATGGCGCGCAATATATTTCTGGACACCTAGTGTCCAGAAATATTTTGCGGTATGGCGCGCAATATATTTCTGGACACCTAGTGTCCAGAAATATTTTGCGGTATGGACACCTAGTGTCCAGAAATATTTTGCGGTATGGCGCGCAATATATTTCTGGACACCTAGTGTCCAGAAATATTTTGCGGTATGGCGCGCAATATATTTCTGGACACCTAGTGTCCAGAAATATTTTGCGGTATGGCGCGCAATATATTTCTGGACACCTAGTGTCCAGAAATATTTTGCGGTATGGCGCGTAATATATTTCTGTCCAGAAAGGTTTTGCGGTATGGCGCGCAATATATTTCTGGACACCTAGTGTCCAGAAATATTTTGCGGTATGGCGCGCAATATATTTATGGACACCTAGTGTCCAGAAATATTTTGCGGTATGGCGCGCAATATATTTATGGACACCTAGTGTCCAGAAATATTTTGCGGTATGGCGCGCAATATATTTCTGGACACCTAGTGTCCAGAAATATTTTGCGGTATGGCGCGTAATATATTTCTGTCCAGAAAGGTTTTGCGGTATGGCGCGCAATATATTTCTGGACACCTAGTGTCCAGAAATATTTTGCGGTATGGCGCGCAATATATTTATGGACACCTAGTGTCCAGAAATATTTTGCGGTATGGCGCGCAATATATTTATGGACACCTGGTGTCCAGAAATATTTTGCGGTATGGCGCGCAATATATTTCTGGACACCTAGTGTCCAGAAATATTTTGCGGTATGGCGCGCAATATATTTCTGGACACCTAGTGTCCAGAAATATTTTGCGGTATGGCGCGCAATATATTTATGGACACCTAGTGTCCAGAAATATTTTGGCGTATGAAGCGCAATATATTTCTGGACACCTAGTGTCCAGAAATATTTTGCGGTATGGCGCGTAATATATTTCTGTCCAGAAAGGTTTTGCGGTATGGCGCGCAATATATTTCTGGACACCTAGTGTCCAGAAATATTTTGCGGTATGGCGCGCAATATATTTATGGACACCTAGTGTCCAGAAATATTTTGCGGTATGGCGCGCAATATATTTCTGGACACCTAGTGTCCAGAAATATTTTGCGGTATGGCGCGCAATATACCAATATATTTCTGGACACCTAGTGTCCAGAAATATTTTGCGGTATGGCGCGCAATATATTTCTGGACACCTAGTGTCCAGAAAGGTTTTGCGGTATGGCGCGCAATATTTTTCTGGACACCTAGTGTCCAAAAATATTTTGCGGTATGGCGCGCAATATATTTCTGGACACCTAGTGTCCAGAAATATTTTGCGGTATGGCGCGCAATATATTTATGGACACCTAGTGTCCAGAAATATTTTGCGGTATGGCGCGCAATATATTTCTGGACACCTAGTGTCCAGAAATATTTTGCGGTATGGCTCGCAATATATTTATGGACACCTAGTGTCCAGAAATATTTTGCGGTATGGCGCGCAATATATTTATGGACACCTAGTGTCCAGAAATATTTTGCGGTATGGCCCGCAATATATTTCTGGACACCTAGTGTCCAGAAATATTTTGCGGTATGGCGCGCAATATATTTCTGGACACCTAGTGTCCAGAAATATTTTGCGGTATGGACACCTAGTGTCCAGAAATATTTTGCGGTATGGCGCGCAATATATTTCTGGACACCTAGTGTCCAGAAATATTTTGCGGTATGGCGCGCAATATATTTCTGGACACCTAGTGTCCAGAAATATTTTGCGGTATGGCGCGCAATATATTTCTGGACACCTAGTGTCCAGAAATATTTTGCGGTATGGCGCGTAATATATTTCTGTCCAGAAAGGTTTTGCGGTATGGCGCGCAATATATTTCTGGACACCTAGTGTCCAGAAATATTTTGCGGTATGGCGCGCAATATATTTATGGACACCTAGTGTCCAGAAATATTTTGCGGTATGGCGCGCAATATATTTCTGGACACCTAGTGTCCAGAAATATTTTGCGGTATGGCGCGCAATATATTTCTGGACACCTAGTGTCCAGAAATATTTTGCGGTATGGCGCGCAATATATTTATGGACACCTAGTGTCCAGAAATATTTTGGCGTATGGCGCGCAATATATTTATGGACACCTAGTGTCCAGAAATATTTTGGCGTATGGCGCGCAATATATTTCTGGACACCTAGTGTCCAGAAATATTTTGCGGTATGGCGCGCAATATATTTCTGGACACCTAGTGTCCAGAAATATTTTGCGGTATGGCGCGCAATATATTTCTGGACACCTAGTGTCCAGAAATATTTTGCGGTATGGCGCGCAATATATTTCTGGACACCTAGTGTCCAGAAATATTTTGCGGTATGGCGCGCAATATATTTCTGGACACCTAGTGTCCAGAAATATTTTGCGGTATGGCGCGTAATATATTTCTGTCCAGAAAGGTTTTGCGGTATGGCGCGCAATATATTTCTGGACACCTAGTGTCCAGAAATATTTTGCGGTATGGCGCGCAATATATTTATGGACACCTAGTGTCCAGAAATATTTTGCGGTATGGCGCGCAATATATTTATGGACACCTAGTGTCCAGAAATATTTTGCGGTATGGCGCGCAATATATTTCTGGACAAAATATTTCTGGACACTAGGTGTCCAGAAATATATTGCGCGCCATACCGCAAAATATATCTGGACACTAGGTGTCCAGAAATATATTGCGCGCCATACCGCAAAATATTTCTGGACACTAGGTGTCCAGAAATATATTGCGCGCCATACGCCAAAATATTTCTGGACACTAGGTGTCCATAAATATATTGCGCGCCATACCGCAAAATATTTCTGGACACTAGGTGTCCAGAAATATAATGCGCGCCATACCGCAAAATATTTCTGGACACTAGGTGTCCAGAAATATATTGCGCGCCATACCGCAAAATATTTCTGGACACTAGGTGTCCATAAATATATTGCGCGCCATACCGCAAAATATTTCTGGACACTAGGTGTCCATAAATATATTGCGCGCCATACCGCAAAATATTTCTGGACACTAGGTGTCCAGAAATATATTGCGCGCCATACCGCAAAACCTTTCTGGACAGAAATATATTACGCGCCATACCGCAAAATATTTCTGGACACTAGGTGTCCAGAAATATATTGCGCGCCATACCGCAAAATATTTCTGGACACTAGGTGTCCAGAAATATATTGCGCGCCATACCGCAAAATATTTCTGGACACTAGGTGTCCAGAAATATATTGCGCGCCATACCGCAAAATATTTCTGGACACTAGGTGTCCATACCGCAAAATATTTCTGGACACTAGGTGTCCATACCGCAAAATATTTCTGGACACTAGGTGTCCAGAAATATATTGCGCGCCATACCGCAAAATATTTCTGGACACTAGGTGTCCATAAATATACTGCGCGCCATACCGCAAAATATTTCTGGACACTAGGTGTCCATAAATATACTGCGCGCCATACCGGTATTGCGCGCCATACCGCAAAATATTTCTGGACACTAGGTGTCCATAAATATATTGCGCGCCATACCGCAAAATATTTCTGGACACTAGGTGTCCATAAATATATTGCGCGCCATACCGCAAAATATTTCTGGACACTAGGTGTCCAGAAATATATTGCGCGCCATACCGCAAAACCTTTCTGGAAAGAAATATATTACGCGCCATACCGCAAAATATTTCTGGACACTAGGTGTCCAGAAATATATTGCGCGCCATACCGCAAAATATTTCTGGACACTAGGTGTCCAGAAATATATTGCGCGCCATACCGCAAAATATTTCTGGACACTAGGTGTCCATAAATATATTGCGCGCCATACCGCAAAACCTTTCTGGAAAGAAATATATTACGCGCCATACCGCAAAATATTTCTGGACACTAGGTGTCCAGAAATATATTGCGCGCCATACCGCAAAATATTTCTGGACACTAGGTGTCCAGAAATATATTTCGCGCCATACCGCAAAATATTTCTGGACACTAGGTGTCCATAAATATATATATATATATAAAAATTTCTGGACACTAGGTGTCCATAAATATATTGCGCGCCATACCGACACTAGGTGTCCAGAAATATATTGCGCGCCATACCGCAAAATATTTCTGGACACTAGGTGTCCAGAAATATATTGCGCGCCATACCGCAAAATATTTCTGGACACTAGGTGTCCAGAAATATATTGCGCGCCATACCGCACTAGGTGACACCTAGTGTCCAGAAATATATTGCGCCCCATACCGCAAAATATTTCTGGACACTAGGTGTCCAGAAATATATTGCGCGCCATACCGCAAAATATTTTTGGACACTAGGTGTCCAGAAATATATTGCGCGCCATACCGCAAAATATTTCTGGACACTAGGTGTCCATACCGCAAAATATTTCTGGACACTAGGTGTCCAGAAATATATTGCGCGCCATACCGCAAAATATTTCTGGACACTAGGTGTCCATAAATATATTGCGCGCCATACCGCAAAATATTTCTGGACACTAGGTGTCCAGAAATATATTGCGCGCCATACCGCAAAATATTTCTGGACACTAGGTGTCCATAAATATATTGCGCGCCATACCGCAAAATATTTCTGGACACTAAGTGTCCATAAATATATTGCGCGCCATACCGCAAAATATTTCTGGACACTAGGTGTCCAGAAATATATTGCGCGCCATACCGCAAAATATTTCTGGACACTAGGTGTCCAGAAATATATTGCGCGCCATACCGCAAAATATTTCTGGACACTAGGTGTCCAGAAATATATTGCGCGCCATACCGCAAAATATTTCTGGACACTAGGTGTCCAGAAATATATTGCGCGCCATACCGCAAAATATTTCTGGACACTAGGTGTCCAGAAATATATTGCGCGCCATACCGCAAAATATTTCTGGACACTAGGTGTCCAGAAATATATTGCGCGCCATACCGCAAAATATTTCTGGACACTAGGTGTCCATACCGCAAAATATTTCTGGACACTAGGTGTCCAGAAATATATTGCGCTTCATACGCCAAAATATTTCTGGACACTAGGTGTCCATAAATATATTGCGCGCCATACCGCAAAATATTTCTGGACACTAGGTGTCCAGAAATATATTGCGCGCCATACCGCAAAATATTTCTGGACACTAGGTGTCCAGAAATATATTGCGCGCCATACCGCAAAATATTTCTGGACACTAGGTGTCCATAAATATATTGCGCGCCATACCGCAAAATATTTCTGGACACTAGGTGTCCATAAATATATTGCGCGCCATACCGCAAAATATTTCTGGACACTAGGTGTCCAGAAATATATTGCGCGCCATACCGCAAAACCTTTCTGGACAGAAATATATTACGCGCCATACCGCAAAATATTTCTGGACACTAGGTGTCCAGAAATATATTGCGCGCCATACCGCAAAATATTTCTGGACACTAGGTGTCCAGAAATATATTGCGCGCCATACCGCAAAATACTTCTGGACACTAGGTGTCCAGAAATATATTGCGCGCCATACCGCAAAATATTTCTGGACACTAGGTGTCCAGAAATATATTGCGCGCCATACCGCAAAATATTGGACACTATGTGTCCAGAAATATATTGCGCGCCATACCGCAAAATATTTCTGGACACTAGGTGTCCAGAAATATATTGCGCGCCATACCGCAAAATATTTCTGGACACTAGGTGTCCAGAAATATATTGCGGGCCATACCGCAAAATATTTCTGGACACTAGGTGTCCATAAATATATTGCGCGCCATACCGCAAAATATTTCTGGACACTAGGTGTCCATAAATATATTGCGAGCCATACCGCAAAATATTTCTGGACACTAGGTGTCCAGAAATATATTTCGCGCCATACCGCAAAATATTTCTGGACACTAGGTGTCCATAAATATATATATATATAAAAATTTCTGGACACTAGGTGTCCATAAATATATTGCGCGCCATACCGCAAAATATTTCTGGACACTAGGTGTCCAGAAATATATTGCGCGCCATACCGCAAAATATTTCTGGACACTAGGTGTCCAGAAATATATTGCGCGCCATACCGCAAAATATTTCTCGACACTAGGTGTCCAGAAATATATTGCGCGCCATACCGCAAAATATTTCTGGACACTAGGTGTCCAGAAATATATTGCGCGCCATACCGCACTAGGTGACACCTAGTGTCCAGAAATATATTGCGCCCCATACCGCAAAATATTTCTGGACACTAGGTGTCCAGAAATATATTGCGCGCCATACCGCAAAATATTTCTGGACACTAGGTGTCCATAAATATATTGCGCGCCATACCGCAAAATATTTCTGGACAGTAGGTGTCCATAAATATATTGCGCGCCATACCGCAAAATATTTCTGGACACTAGGTGTCCAGAAATATATTGCGCGCCATACCGCAAAATATTTCTGGACACTAGGTGTCCAGAAATATATTGCGCGCCATACCGCAAAATATTTCTGGACACTAGGTGTCCAGAAATATATTGCGCGCCATACCGCAAAATATTTCTGGACACTAGGTGTCCATAAATATATTGCGCGCCATACCGCAAAATATTTCTGGACAGTAGGTGTCCATAAATATATTGCGCGCCATACCGCAAAATATTTCTGGACACTAGGTGTCCAGAAATATATTGCGCGCCATACCGCAAAACCTTTCTGGACAGAAATATATTACGCGCCATACCGCAAAATATTTCTGGACACTAGGTGTCCAGAAATATATTGCGCGCCATACCGCAAAATATTTCTGGACACTAGGTGTCCAGAAATATATTGCGCGCCATACCGCAAAATATTTCTGGACACTAGGTGTCCAGAAATATATTGCGCGCCATACCGCAAAATATTTCTGGACACTAGGTGTCCAGAAATATATTGCGCGCCATACCGCAATATATTTCTGGACACCTAGTGTCCAGACACCTATATATTGCGCGCCATACCGCAATATATTTCTGGACACCTAGTGTCCAGACACCTAGTGTCCAGAAATATTTTGCGGTATGGCGCGCAATATATTTCTGGACACCTAGTGTCCAGAAATATTTTGCGGTATGGCGCGCAATATATTTCTGGACACCTAGTGTCCAGAAATATTTTGCGGTATGGCGCGCAATATATTTCTGGACACCTAGTGTCCAGAAATATTTTGCGGTATGGCGCGTAATATATTTCTGTCCAGAAAGGTTTTGCGGTATTGCGCGCAATATATTTCTGGACACCTAGTGTCCAGAAATATTTTGCGGTATGGCGCGCAATATATTTATGGACACCTAGTGTCCAGAAATATTTTGCGGTATGGCGCGCAATATATTTATGGACACCTAGTGTCCAGAAATATTTTGCGGTATGGCGCGCAATATATTTCTGGACACCTAGTGTCCAGAAATATTTTGCGGTATGGCGCGCAATATATTTCTGGACACCTAGTGTCCAGAAATATTTTGCGGTATGGCGCGCAATATATTTATGGACACCTAGTGTCCAGAAATATTTTGCGGTATGGCGCGCAATATATTTCTGGACACCTAGTGTCCAGAAATATTTTGCGGTATGGCGCGCAATATATTTCTGGACACCTAGTGTCCAGAAATATTTTGCGGTATGGCGCGCAATATATTTCTGGACACCTAGTGTCCAGAAATATTTTGCGGTATGGGGCGCAATATATTTCTGGACACTAGGTGTCACCTAGTGCGGTATGGCGCGCAATATATTTCTGGACACCTAGTGTCCAGAAATATTTTGCGGTATGGCGCGCAATATATTTCTGGACACCTAGTGTCGAGAAATATTTTGCGGTATGGCGCGCAATATATTTCTGGACACCTAGTGTCCAGAAATATTTTGCGGTATGGCGCGCAATATATTTCTGGACACCTAGTGTCCAGAAATATTTTGCGGTATGGCGCGCAATATATTTATGGACACCTAGTGTCCAGAAATTTTTATATATATATATATTTATGGACACCTAGTGTCCAGAAATATTTTGCGGTATGGCGCGAAATATATTTCTGGACACCTAGTGTCCAGAAATATTTTGCGGTATGGCTCGCAATATATTTATGGACACCTAGTGTCCAGAAATATTTTGCGGTATGGCGCGCAATATATTTATGGACACCTAGTGTCCAGAAATATTTTGCGGTATGGCCCGCAATATATTTCTGGACACCTAGTGTCCAGAAATATTTTGCGGTATGGCGCGCAATATATTTCTGGACACCTAGTGTCCAGAAATATTTTGCGGTATGGCGCGCAATATATTTCTGGACACATAGTGTCCAATATTTTGCGGTATGGCGCGTAATATATTTCTGTCCAGAAAGGTTTTGCGGTATGGCGCGCAATATATTTCTGGACACCTAGTGTCCAGAAATATTTTGCGGTATGGCGCGCAATATATTTATGGACACCTAGTGTCCAGAAATATTTTGCGGTATGGCGCGCAATATATTTATGGACACCTAGTGTCCAGAAATATTTTGCGGTATGGCGCGCAATATATTTCTGGACACCTAGTGTCCAGAAATATTTTGCGGTATGGCGCGCAATATATTTCTGGACACCTAGTGTCCAGAAATATTTTGCGGTATGGCGCGCAATATATTTCTGGACACCTAGTGTCCAGAAATATTTTGCGGTATGGCGCGTAATATATTTCTGTCCAGAAAGGTTTTGCGGTATGGCGCGCAATATATTTCTGGACACCTAGTGTCCAGAAATATTTTGCGGTATGGCGCGCAATATATTTATGGACACCTAGTGTCCAGAAATATTTTGCGGTATGGCGCGCAATATATTTATGGACACCTAGTGTCCAGAAATATTTTGCGGTATGGCGCGCAATATATTTCTGGACACCTAGTGTCCAGAAATATTTTGCTAGTGTCCAGAAATATTTTGCGGTATGGCGCGCAATATATTTATGGACACCTAGTGTCCAGAAATATTTTGGCGTATGGCGCGCAATATATTTCTGGACACCTAGTGTCCAGAAATATTTTGCGGTATGGCGCGCAATATATTTCTGGACACCTAGTGTCCAGAAATATTTTGCGGTATGGCGCGCAATATATTTCTGGACACCTAGTGTCCAGAAATATTTTGCGGTATGGCGCGCAATATATTTCTGGACACCTAGTGTCCAGAAATATTTTACGGTATGGCGCGTAATATATTTCTGTCCAGAAAGGTTTTGCGGTATGGCGCGCAATATATTTCTGGACACCTAGTGTCCAGAAATATTTTGCGGTATGGCGCGCAATATATTTATGGACACCTAGTGTCCAGAAATATTTTGCGGTATGGCGCGCAATATATTTATGGACACCTAGTGTCCAGAAATATTTTGCGGTATGGCGCGCAATATATTTCTGGACACCTAGTGTCCAGAAATATTTTGCGGTATGGCGCGCAATATATTTCTGGACACCTAGTGTCCAGAAATATTTTGCGGTATGGCGCGCAATATATTTCTGGACACCTAGTGTCCAGAAATATTTTGCGGTATGGCGCGCAATATATTTCTGGACACCTAGTGTCCAGAAATATTTTGCGGTATGGCGCGCAATATATTTATGGACACCTAGTGTCCAGAAATATTTTGCGGTATGGCGCGCAATATATTTCTGGACACCTAGTGTCCAGAAATATTTTGCGGTATGGACACCTAGTGTCCAGAAATATTTTGCGGTATGGCGCGCAATATATTTCTGGACACCTAGTGTCCAAAAATATTTTGCGGTATGGCGCGCAATATATTTCTGGACACCTAGTGTCCAGAAATATTTTGCGGTATGGCGCGCAATATATTTATGGACACCTAGTGTCCAGAAATATTTTGCGGTATGGCGCGCAATATATTTCTGGACACCTAGTGTCCAGAAATATTTTGCGGTATGGCGCGCAATATATTTATGGACACCTAGTGTCCAGAAATATTTTGCGGTATGGCGCGCAATATATTTCTGGACACCTAGTGTCCAGAAATATTTTGCGGTATGGACACCTAGTGTCCAGAAATATTTTGCGGTATGGCGCGCAATATATTTCTGGACACCTAGTGTCCAAAAATATTTTGCGGTATGGCGCGCAATATATTTCTGGACACCTAGTGTCCAGAAATATTTTGCGGTATGGGGCGCAATATATTTCTGGACACTAGGTGTCACCTAGTGCGGTATGGCGCGCAATATATTTCTGGACACCTAGTGTGATATTTTGCGGTATGGCGCGCAATATATTTCTGGACACCTAGTGTCAAGAAATATTTTGCGGTATGGCGCGCAATATATTTATGGACACCTAGTGTCCAGAAATTTTTATATATATATATATATTTATGGACACCTAGTGTCCAGAAATATTTTGCGGTATGGCGCGAAATATATTTCTGGACACCTAGTGTCCAGAAATATTTTGCGGTATGGCGCGCAATATATTTCTGGACACCTAGTGTCCAGAAATATTTTGCGGTATGGCGCGTAATATATTTCTTTCCAGAAAGGTTTTGCGGTATGGCGCGCAATATATTTCTGGACACCTAGTGTCCAGAAATATTTTGCGGTATGGCGCGCAATATATTTATGGACACCTAGTGTCCAGAAATATTTTGCGGTATGGCGCGCAATATATTTATGGACACCTAGTGTCCAGAAATATTTTGCGGTATGGCGCGCAATATATTTCTGGACACCTAGTGTCCAGAAATATTTTGCGGTATGGCGCGCAATATATTTCTGGACACCTAGTGTCCAGAAATATTTTGCGGTATGGCGCGCAATATATTTATGGACACCTAGTGTCCAGAAATATTTTGGCGTATGAAGCGCAATATATTTCTGTCCAGAAAGGTTTTGCGGTATGGCGCGCAATATATTTCTGGACACCTAGTGTCCAGAAATATTTTGCGGTATGGCGCGCAATATATTTATGGACACCTAGTGTCCAGAAATATTTTGCGGTATGGCGCGCAATATATTTATGGACACCTAGTGTCCAGAAATATTTTGCGGTATGGCTCGCAATATATTTATGGACACCTAGTGTCCAGAAATATTTTGCGGTATGGCGCGCAATATATTTATGGACACCTAGTGTCCAGAAATATTTTGCGGTATGGCCCGCAATATATTTCTGGACACCTAGTGTCCAGAAATATTTTGCGGTATGGCGCGCAATATATTTCTGGACACCTAGTGTCCAGAAATATTTTGCGGTATGGCGCGCAGTATATTTATGGACACCTAGTGTCCAGAAATATTTTGCGGTATGGCGCGCAGTATATTTATGGACACCTAGTGTCCAGAAATATTTTGCGGTATGGCGCGCAATATATTTCTGGACACCTAGTGTCCAGAAATATTTTGCGGTATGGACACCTAGTGTCCAGAAATATTTTGCGGTATGGCGCGCAATATATTTCTGGACACCTAGTGTCCAGAAATATTTTGCGGTATGGCGCGCAATATATTTCTGGACACCTAGTGTCCAGAAATATTTTGCGGTATGGCGCGTAATATATTTCTGTCCAGAAAGGTTTTGCGGTATGGCGCGCAATATATTTCTGGACACCTAGTGTCCAGAAATATTTTGCGGTATGGCGCGCAATATATTTATGGACACCTAGTGTCCAGAAATATTTTGCGGTATGGCGCGCAATATATTTATGGACACCTAGTGTCCAGAAATATTTTGCGGTATGGCGCGCAATATATTTCTGGACACCTAGTGTCCAGAAATATTTTGCGGTATGGCGCGCATTATATTTCTGGACACCTAGTGTCCAGAAATATTTTGCGGTATGGCGCGCAATATATTTATGGACACCTAGTGTCCAGAAATATTTTGGCGTATGGCGCGCAATATATTTCTGGACACCTAGTGTCCAGAAATATTTTGCGGTATGGCGCGCAATATATTTCTGGACACCTAGTGTCCAGATATATTTTGCGGTATGGCGCGCAATATATTTCTGGACACCTAGTGTCCAGAAATATTTTGCGGTATGGCGCGCATTATATTTCTGGACACCTAGTGTCCAGAAATATTTTGCGGTATGGCGCGCAATATATTTATGGACACCTAGTGTCCAGAAATATTTTGGCGTATGGCGCGCAATATATTTCTGGACACCTAGTGTCCAGAAATATTTTGCGGTATGGCGCGCAATATATTTCTGGACACCTAGTGTCCAGAAATATTTTGCGGTATGGCGCGTAATATATTTCTGTCCAGAAAGGTTTTGCGGTATGGCGCGCAATATATTTCTGGACACCTAGTGTCCAGAAATATTTTGCGGTATGGCGCGCAATATATTTCTGGACACCTAGTGTCCAGAAATATTTTGCGGTATGGCGCGCAATATATTTATGGACACCTAGTGTCCAGAAATATTTTGCGGTATGGCGCGCAATATATTTCTGGACACCTAGTGTCCAGAAATATTTTGCGGTATGGACACCTAGTGTCCAGAAATATTTTGCGGTATGGCGCGCAATATATTTCTGGACACCTAGTGTCCAAAAATATTTTGCGGTATGGCGCGCAATATATTTCTGGACACCTAGTGTCCAGAAATATTTTGCGGTATGGGGCGCTATATATTTCTGGACACTAGGTGTCACCTAGTGCGGTATGGCGCGCAATATATTTCTGGACACCTAGTGTCCAGAAATATTTTGCGGTATGGCGCGCAATATATTTCTGGACACCTAGTGTCGAGAAATATTTTGCGGTATGGCGCGCAATATATTTCTGGACACCTAGTGTCCAGAAATATTTTGCGGTATGGCGCGCAATATATTTATGGACACCTAGTGTCCAGAAATTTTTATATATATATATATTTATGGACACCTAGTGTCCAGAAATATTTTGCGGTATGGCGCGAAATATATTTCTGGACACCTAGTGTCCAGAAATATTTTGCGGTTTGGCGCGCAATATATTTCTGGACACCTAGTGTCCAGAAATATTTTGCGGTATGGCGCGTAATATATTTCTGTCCAGAAAGGTTTTGCGGTATGGCGCGCAATATATTTCTGGACACCTAGTGTCCAGAAATATTTTGCGGTATGGCGCGCAATATATTTATGGACACCTAGTGTCCAGAAATATTTTGCGGTATGGCGCGCATTATATTTCTGGACACCTAGTGTCCAGAAATATTTTGCGGTATGGCGCGCAATATATTTATGGACACCTAGTGTCCAGAAATATTTTGCGGTATGGCGCGCAATATATTTCTGGACACCTAGTGTCCAGAAATATTTTGCGGTATGGCGCGCAATATATTTCTGGACACCTAGTGTCCAGAAATATTTTGCGGTATGGCGCGCATTATATTTCTGGACACCTAGTGTCCAGAAATATTTTGCGGTATGGCGCGCAATATATTTATGGACACCTAGTGTCCAGAAATATTTTGGCGTATGGCGCGCAATATATTTCTGGACACCTAGTGTCCAGAAATATTTTGCGGTATGGCGCGCAATATATTTCTGGACACCTAGTGTCCAGAAATATTTTGCGGTATGGCGCGCAATATATTTCTGGACACCTAGTGTCCAGAAATATTTTGCGGTATGGCGCGTAATATATTTCTGTCCAGAAAGGTTTTGCGGTATGGCGCGCAATATATTTCTGGACACCTAGTGTCCAGAAATATTTTGCGGTATGGCGCGCAATATATTTATGGACACCTAGTGTCCAGAAATATTTTGTGGTATGGCGCGCAATATATTTATGGACACCTAGTGTCCAGAAATATTTTGCGGTATGGCGCGCAATATATTTCTGGACACCTAGTGTCCAGAAATATTTTGCGGTATGGCGCGCAATATATTTCTGGACACCTAGTGTCCAGAAATATTTTGCGGTATGGCGCGCAATATATTTCTGGACACCTAGTGTCCAGAAATATTTTGCGGTATGGCGCGCAATATATTTCTGGACACCTAGTGTCCAGAAATATTTTGCGGTATGGCGCGCAATATATTTCTGGACACCTAGTGTCCAGAAATATTTTGCGGTATGGCGCGTAATATATTTCTGTCCAGAAAGGTTTTGCGGTATGGCGCGCAATATATTTCTGGACACCTAGTGTCCAGAAATATTTTGCGGTATGGCGCGCAATATATTTATGGACACCTAGTGTCCAGAAATATTTTGCGGTATGGCGCGCAATATATTTATGGACACCTAGTGTCCAGAAATATTTTGCGGTATGGCGCGCAATATATTTCTGGACACCTAGTGTCCAGAAATATTTTGCGGTATGGCGCGCAATATATTTCTGGACACCTAGTGTCCAGAAATATTTTGCGGTATGGCGCGCAATATATTTATGGACACCTAGTGTCCAGAAATATTTTGCGGTATGGCGCGCAATATTTCTAGTGTCCAGAAATATTTTGCGGTATGGACACCTAGTGTCCAGAAATATTTTGCGGTATGGCGGTATGGCGCGCAATATATTTCTGGACACCTAGTGTCCAGAAATATTTTGCGGTATGGGGCGCAATATATTTCTGGACACTAGGTGTCACCTAGTGCGGTATGGCGCGCAATATATTTCTGGACACCTCGTGTCCAGAAATATTTTGCGGTATGGCGCGCAATATATTTCTGGACACCTAGTGTCGAGAAATATTTTGCGGTATGGCACGCAATATATTTCTGGACACCTAGTGTCCAGAAATATTTTGCGGTATGGCGCGCAATATATTTCTGGACACTAGTGTCCAGAAATATTTTGCGGTATGGCGCGCAATATATTTATGGACACCTAGTGTCCAGAAATTTTTATATATATATATATTTATGGACACCTAGTGTCCAGAAATATTTTGCGGTATGGCGCGCAATATATTTCTGGACACCTAGTGTCCAGAAATATTTTGCGGTATGGCGCGCAATATATTTCTGGACACCTAGTGTCCAGAAATATTTTGCGGTATGGCGCGCAATATATTTCTGGACACCTAGTGTCCAGAAATATTTTGCGGTATGGCGCGTAATATATTTCTGTCCAGAAAGGTTTTGCGGTATGGCGCGCAATATATTTCTGGACACCTAGTGTCCAGAAATATTTTGCGGTATGGCGCGCAATATATTTATGGACACCTAGTGTCCAGAAATATTTTGCGGTATGGCGCGCAATATATTTATGGACACCTAGTGTCCAGAAATATTTTGCGGTATGGCGCGCAATATATTTATGGACACCTAGTGTCCAGAAATATTTTGGCGTATGAAGCGCAATATATTTCTGGACACCTAGTGTCCAGAAATATTTTGCGGTATGGCGCGTAATATATTTCTGTCCAGAAAGGTTTTGCGGTATGGCGCGCAATATATTTATGGACACCTAGTGTCCAGAAATATTTTGCGGTATGGTGCGCAATATATTTATGGACACCTAGTGTCCAGAAATATTTTGCGGTATGGCGCGCAATATATTTCTGGACACCTAGTGTCCAGAAATATTTTGCGGTATGGCGCGCAATATACCAATATATTTCTGGACACCTAGTGTCCAGAAATATTTTGCGGTATGGCGCGCAATATATTTATGGACACCTAGTGTCCAGAAATATTTTGCGGTATGGCGCGCAATATATTTCTGGACACCTAGTGTCCAATATTTTGCGGTATGGCGCGCAATATATGGCGCGCAATATATGGCGCGCAATATATTTCTGGACACCTAGTGTCCAGAAATATTTTGCGGTATGGCGCGCAATATATTTCTGGACACCTAGTGTCCAGAAATATTTTGCGGTATGGCGCGCAATATATTTCTGGACACCTAGTGTCCAGAAATATTTTGCGGTATGGCGCGCAATATATTTCTGGACACCTAGTGTCCAGAAATATTTTGCGGTATGGCGCGCAATATATTTCTGGACACCTAGTGTCCAGAAATATTTTGCGGTATGGCGCGTAATATATTTCTGTCCAGAAAGGTTTTGCGGTATGGCGCGCAATATATTTCTGGACACCTAGTGTCCAGAAATATTTTGCGGTATGGCGCGCAATATATTTATGGACACCTAGTGTCCAGAAATATTTTGCGGTATGGCGCGCAATATATTTATGGACACCTAGTGTCCAGAAATATTTTGCGGTATGGCGCGCAATATATTTATGGACACCTAGTGTCCAGAAATATTTTGGCGTATGAAGCGCAATATATTTCTGGACACCTAGTGTCCAGAAATATTTTGCGGTATGGCGCGTAATATATTTCTGTCCAGAAAGGTTTTGCGGTATGGCGCGCAATATATTTATGGACACCTAGTGTCCAGAAATATTTTGCGGTATGGCGCGCAATATATTTATGGACACCTAGTGTCCAGAAATATTTTGCGGTATGGCGCGCAATATATTTCTGGACACCTAGTGTCCAGAAATATTTTGCGGTATGGCGCGCAGTATATTTATGGACACCTAGTGTCCAGAAATATTTTGCGGTATGGCGCGCAATATATTTCTGGACACCTAGTGTCCAGAAATATTTTGCGGTATGGACACCTAGTGTCCAGAAATATTTTGCGGTATGGCGCGCAATATATTTCTGGACACCTAGTGTCCAGAAATATTTTGCGGTATGGCGCGCAATATATTTCTGGACACCTAGTGTCCAGAAATATTTTGCGGTATGGCGCGTAATATATTTCTGTCCAGAAAGGTTTTGCGGTATGGCGCGCAATATATTTCTGGACACCTAGTGTCCAGAAATATTTTGCGGTATGGCGCGCAATATATTTATGGACACCTAGTGTCCAGAAATATTTTGCGGTATGGCGCGCAATATATTTATGGACACCTAGTGTCCAGAAATATTTTGCGGTATGGCGCGCAATATATTTCTGGACACCTAGTGTCCAGAAATATTTTGCGGTATGGCGCGCAATATATTTCTGGACACCTAGTGTCCAGAAATATTTTGCGGTATGGCGCGCAATATATTTATGGACACCTAGTGTCCAGAAATATTTTGGCGTATGGCGCGCAATATATTTCTGGACACCTAGTGTCCAGAAATATTTTGCGGTATGGCGCGCAATATATTTCTGGACACCTAGTGTCCAGAAATATTTTGCGGTATGGCGCGCAATATATTTCTGGACACCTAGTGTCCAGAAATATTTTGCGGTATGGCGCGCAATATATTTCTGGACACCTAGTGTCCAGAAATATTTTGCGGTATGGCGCGCAATATATTTCTGGACACCTAGTGTCCAGAAATATTTTGCGGTATGGCGCGCAATATATTTCTGGACACCTAGTGTCCAGAAATATTTTGCGGTATGGCGCGTAATATATTTCTGTCCAGAAAGGTTTTGCGGTATGGCGCGCAATATATTTCTGGACACCTAGTGTCCAGAAATATTTTGCGGTATGGCGCGCAATATATTTATGGACACCTAGTGTCCAGAAATATTTTGCGGTATGGCGCGCAATATATTTATGGACACCTAGTGTCCAGAAATATTTTGCGGTATGGCGCGCAATATATTTCTGGACACCTAGTGTCCAGAAATATTTTGCGGTATGGCGCGCAATATATTTCTGGACACCTAGTGTCCAGAAATATTTTGCGGTATGGCGCGCAATATATTTATGGACACCTAGTGTCCAGAAATATTTTGCGGTATGGCGCGCAATATATTTCTGGACACCTAGTGTCCAGAAATATTTTGCGGTATGGCGCGCAATATATTTCTGGACACCTAGTGTCGAGAAATATTTTGCGGTATGGCGCGCAATATATTTCTGGACACCTAGTGTCCAGAAATATTTTGCGGTATGGCGCGCAGTATATTTATGGACACCTAGTGTCCAGAAATATTTTGCGGTATGGCGCGCAATATATTTCTGGACACCTAGTGTCCAGAAATATTTTGCGGTATGGCGCGCAATATATTTCTGGACACCTAGTGTCCAGAAATATTTTGCGGTATGGCGCGCAATATATTTCTGGACACCTAGTGTCGAGAAATATTTTGCGGTATGGCGCGCAATATATTTCTGGACACCTAGTGTCCAGAAATATTTTGCGGTATGGCGCGCAGTATATTTATGGACACCTAGTGTCCAGAAATATTTTGCGGTATGGCGCGCAATATATTTCTGGACACCTAGTGTCCAGAAATATTTTGCGGTATGGCGCGCAATATATTTATGGACACCTAGTGTCCAGAAATATTTTGCGGTATGGCGCGCAATATATTTATGGACACCTAGTGTCCAGAAATATTTTGCGGTATGGCGCGCAATATATTTCTGGACACCTAGTGTCCAGAAATATTTTGCGGTATGGCGCGCAATATATTTCTGGACACCTAGTGTCCAGAAATATTTTGCGGTATGGCGCGCAATATATTTATGGACACCTAGTGTCCAGAAATTTTTATATATATATATATTTATGGACACCTAGTGTCCAGAAATATTTTGCGGTATGGCGCGAAATATATTTCTGGACACCTAGTGTCCAGAAATATTTTGCGGTATGGCTCGCAATATATTTATGGACACCTAGTGTCCAGAAATATTTTGCGGTATGGCGCGCAATATATTTATGGACACCTAGTGTCCAGAAATATTTTGCGGTATGGCCCGCAATATATTTCTGGACACCTAGTGTCCAGAAATATTTTGCGGTATGGCGCGCAATATATTTCTGGACACCTAGTGTCCAGAAATATTTTGCGGTATGGCGCGCAATATATTTCTGGACACCTAGTGTCCGCAATATATTTATGGCGCGCAATATATTTATGGACACCTAGTGTCCAGAAATATTTTGCGGTATGGCGCGCAATATATTTCTGGACACCTAGTGTCCAGAAATATTTTGCGGTATGGCGCGCAATATATTTCTGGACACCTAGTGTCCATAAATATTTTGCGGTATGGCGCGCAGTATATTTATGGACACCTAGTGTCCAGAAATATTTTGCGGTATGGCGCGCAATATATTTCTGGACACCTAGTGTCCAGAAATCTGGACACCTAGTGTCCAGAAATATTTTGCGGTATGGCCCTAGTGTCCAGAAATATTTTGCGGTATGGCGCGCAATATATTTCTGGACACCTAGTGTCCAGAAATATTTTGCGGTATGGCGCGCAATATATTTCTGGACACCTAGTGTCCAGAAATATTTTGCGGTTTGGCGCGCAATATATTTATGGACACCTAGTGTCCAGAAATATTTTGCGGTATGGCGCGCAATATATTTCTGGACACCTAGTGTCCAGAAATATTTTGCGGTATGGCGCGCAATATATTTATGGACACTAGGTGTCCAGAAATATATTTCGGTGTGGCGCGCCTAGTGTCCAGAAATATTTTGCGGTATGGCGCGCAATATATTTCTGGACACCTAGTGTCCAGAAATATTTTGCGGTTGGCGCACAATATATTTCTGGACATCTAGTGTCCAGAAATATTTTGCGGTATGGCGCGCAATATATTTATGGACACCTAGTGTCCAGAAATATTTTGCGGTATGGCGCGCAATATATTTATGGACACCTAGTGTCCAGAAATATTTTGCGGTATGGCGCGCAATATATTTATGGACACCTAGTGTCCAGAAATATTTTGCGGTATGGCGCGCAATATATTTATGGACACCTAGTGTCCAGAAATATTTTGCGGTATGGCGCGCAATATATTTATGGACACCTAGTGTCCAGAAATATTTTGCGGTATGGCGCGCAATATATTTATGGACACCTAGTGTATTTTGCGGTATTTCTGGACACTAGGTGTCCATAAATATATTGCGCGCCATACCGCAAAATATTTCTGGACACTAGGTGTCCATAAATATATTGCGCGCCATACCGCAAAATATTTCTGGACACTAGGTGTCCATAAATATATTGCGCGCCATACCGCAAAACCTTTCTGGACGCTAGGTGCCCAGAAATATATTGCGCGCCATACCGCAAAATATTTCTGGACACACGCGCCATACCGCAAAATATTTATGGACACCTAGTGTCCATAAGTATTTTGCGGTATTGCGCGCAATATATTTCTGGACACCTAGTGTCCAGAAATATTTTGCGGTATGGCGCGCAATATATTTCTGGACACCTAGTGTCCAGAAAGGTTTTGCGGTATGGCGCGCAATATATTTCTGGACACCTAGTGTCCAGAAATATTTTGCGGTATGGCGCGCAATATATTTCTGGACACCTAGTGTCCAGAAATATTTTGCGGTATGGCGCGCAATATATTTCTGGACACCTAGTGTCCAGAAATATTTTGCGGTATGGCGCGCAATATATTTCTGGACACCTAGTTTCCAGAAATATTTTGCGGTATGGCGCGCAATATTTCTTTTTTTTTTTTTTTTTTTTTTCAATTCAATTTTGCTTTTATTCTTTGTGTCCAGAAATATTTTGCGGTATGGCGCGCAATATATTTCTGGACACCTAGTGTCCAGAAATATTTTGCGGTATGGCGCGCAATATATTTCTGGACACCTAGTTTCCAGAAATATTTTGCGGTATGGCGCGCAATATTTCTTTTTTTTTTTTTTTTTTTTTTCAATTCAATTTTGCTTTTATTCAATAAAAATGTTTCTTTGTTACATTATCTGCAAAGCCAAAGGGGCTTGTCTGCAGAAGACTGAATACAATATTTGTTTCTGTTATTTTTGTTGTTGAATTCAAGGCTTAAACTACTTCAATTATATAAATGGATTACCTAGTGTCCAGAAATATTTTGCGGTATGGCGCGCAATATATTTCTGGACACCTAGTGTCCAGAAATATTTTGCGGTATGGCGCGCAATATATTTCTGGACACCTAGTGTCCAGAAATATTTTGCGGTATGGCGCGCAATATATTTATGGACACCTAGTGTCCAGAAATTTTTATATATATATATATTTATGGACACCTAGTGTCCAGAAATATTTTGCGGTATGGCGCGAAATATATTTCTGGACACCTAGTGTCCAGAAATATTTTGCGGTATGGCTCGCAATATATTTATGGACACCTAGTGTCCAGAAATATTTTGCGGTATGGCGCGCAATATATTTATGGACACCTAGTGTCCAGAAATATTTTGCGGTATGGCCCGCAATATATTTCTGGACACCTAGTGTCCAGAAATATTTTGCGGTATGGCGCGCAAAATATTTCTGGACACACGCGCCATACCTAGTGTCCAGAAATATTTTGCGGTATGGCGCGCAATATATTTCTGGACACCTAGTTTCCAGAAATATTTTGCGGTATGGCGCGCAATATTTCTTTTTTTTTTTTTTTTTTTTTTCAATTCAATTTTGCTTTTATTCAATAAAAATGTTTCTTTGTTACATTATCTGCAAAGCCAAAGGGGCTTGTCTGCAGAAGACTGAATACAATATTTGTTTCTGTTATTTTTGTTGTTGAATTCAAGGCTTAAACTACTTCAATTATATAAAAATTAAGAAAAAATAAAATTTCAAGTTGAGAATTATACAGATTGAATTATTAAATTAAAATTAAGACATTCATGTAATTTAATATATTGAAATGAATGGACGCAAATTTACAAATAAAAAGATGAATGATTGAAAATAAAGATATACATATAATAATTGTTTTTTTTTTTTTTGTGATTTTTTCACGATTGTAGATACATTTGCTTGATCTTCTTTAGCGCTTCAGTTCTCGTGATGTTGCGGTATTCTCTTGGGATGCTGTTTAATATGTTTGGGACTGCTACGTTGAAAGTTCTTCGACCATATTCGTTCCAGAACCTCGGTACTGCGTATAGCTGCTGTTGTCGTCTTCTGGTGTTCACCGTTTGCTGCGTCTGGATTCTGTATGCGTTGTCGTTATAGAAACTTGCGATCACTTCGAGGTTATGGATTTGTGTGATGTTCAGCATATTTGTTTTTTGATCTCCCCGATTGTTCTCTTCATTGTACCTCGCGTTTTGTACAATTTTTTGTAGTCTTGTTTGCAGATTTTGAAGTTGTTGCATCTGCGAAGCTCTTCCCCATGCAAGTATGCCGTACCTAATATGGGATTCCACCAATCCGAAATAGCATTGTTTAAGAACACTACTTGTACATTTATCGCTCAGATGGAACAGAGCATAAGCTGCTTGATACAACTTCTTCTTAAGCGCTTCTATGTGGTTCCTCCATTTAAAGTTGTTGTCAACAATCAGGCCAAGATATTTGTATGTTGATACGTTGTCTAAGTGTTTGCTGCAGTCATCATCTTCTCTTATGTGTTCATTATTACGACTTCTGTGCAAGCAATCTTTGTCATGCATTTTTATCTTTAGTTTTGTTTCTGGGATATGCGGCGGACGAATGTGCATTACCTTTGTCTTCAGTGCGTTGATAATTAGTCCATGGTCGTGACACCAAGCTGTGATACCATTGAAGTCTAATTGCATCATTTTGGCTGCTTCGTCTACGATCCTATGGCTAACTACTATCGCTGTGTCATCTGCATACGCATATCCCGTACTATACTTTAGCACTGACAATAGATCGTTGACGTAAATAATGAATAAAAGTGGCCCCAATTTTGATCCCTGTGGGACACCGTAAGACACTTTTTGTTCTTCGCTGAGGAAATTACCAATCTTAACTTTGAACGACCTGTTACTTAGATAGCTCTCAAACCACGCCAGAATGTCCCCTCTTACTCCAATTTTATCCAGTTGTCTCAGGATTTGCTTGTGACTCAATGTATCGAACGCTTTCTTGAAGTCAATGAATAAGACCAGCGAGTTGTGATTCTTATCCAAGCTTTGATATATTTTGTTCGCAAAGTCCCCCAGCAGTCGATTGATACTTTTATTTTTGCGAAATCCAAATTGATATGTGTTTAGTATTTGGTATTTCTCGACATAGTCATAAAGCTTTTGTGCCAGTAGTTCTTCCATAACTTTGTCGACAGCTGATAATATAGAGATTGGCCTGTAATTTGTGACTTCATTCTTTTTACCACTCTTGTATATTGGCCTAACGATTGATATTTTTAGCTGGTTTGGGAATGATGCTTGGGCTAAACTCATGTTGACTAGTTTCGTTATTATTGGTGCGAGAGTTTCCGCATTAAGCATCAGGTCTTTTGGTCTTATGTCATCTATTCCCGCGGATTTATTGCACTTGAGAGACCTAAGAACATTTTTTACCTCTTGTGTTGACACTGCATTTGCATACATCGAGTTCTGTCTGCTATTTGACTGACCAACAAATGTCTTTTGGTTGCATTCATGCACAATGTTAAGGATCTCAGACGACATTGTGGTTGCAAATCTGTCTGCTAGGTCTTTAAGGTCTGTCGCGTTTGCAAAATTCCTTTTCAAAGTTTCGTCCAGATTGACATGCACTTTCCCCAAAATCGAGTTTACCAACTTCCACGTCTCTTTTGGATTATTACTGAATTCTTGGAACTTCTGTCTATAAAAGTGTGCTTTTGTTCTTGCAATTTTCTTATTCAGTTCGTTTCGGTACGATTTATATTGCATGTGGTAATCTTCGTTATGTCTATTGCTTCTATAGCGTCTGTACAATCTGTCACGTTCCTTACAGTCGCGTTTCAGCTCTGCGGTTATCCAGCTATGTTCGTTCTTTCGTTTTTTTCGTGTAACCGTTGATGAGGAAACAATTGTGTTTATCGTCTGTTTAAAGTGATTGTAAAATGCATTAACGTCCGAGTAAGCATTTAGTTCTTCCCAATTAAAGTTGTTTATCTTCTCTGTTACTAAATGTGTTTTAATGTGTCGTTCTTGGTCCGGTTCTTTCTTTGTTACATGATTCTTATTCAGTCCGAGATATAAGGTATAGTGGTCTGAGATACAAGTTTCAATCAGTGCAGACTTAATTTCTCCACCTTTTATCCTTACAAGGCTATGATCAATTAATGTCTTTGTATTTTTTACTAAATCAACTCTTGTATGTGAAAAAATTGTGTTATACAGTCCTTTTGAAGCTATCATTGAAAGATAGTCACTGACATCTGCCTTGCTTTCGTCTTTAATGTTAATATTAATATCTCCCATGACTATCAAATTTGTCCCCGCTCCGACCAAATCGATATGTTCACCAAGTTCGTGAATGAAGCTCTTCACATTTAGCCTTGGTGGTCTATACACAGAGATAACAGACGACATGAAGTTTCCACGTACAACATTGAGAGACACATTTTCGTACATATTGCTTTTTCGATCAATTCTTTCATAGCAGATATCGTTTTTCAGGTAGACTGCTATTCCCCCTCCACCTGAGTTGCTCCTGTTGAAGAATTCGCTGTTATAGCCTTCAATTTTGTACAAATCGTTTTCGTCTTTTGTAATATTTGTCTCACACAACATGATAACATCAATACTGGACAAAAAGTCATTTACATATAAGACAAATGCATTCCAGTTAGTTCTCAAGGACCTCACATTTAGAGATAGACACGAAAATTCAGTTTTTATATCCTTTACATAATAACATGCATCCTTTTGCGATTTAAGATTTTTAAAATGAATATCTATTATTTCATTGATTTCGTCTGGCATTATTGATTTAACGAATTTCGGACATTAGTGTACTTGTGGTGGTAATTTTTATGACATTTTATCGATATCATTGATTGTCTGTATATCGATAATTCGGTCTCCTTCTGATTTTCTGACAAGTACTTTGTTGTTCCTAAACCAAACGAACTTGTAATTTAGTGCTCGTGCTTTTGTTTTTTTCAGCCATAATATCTTCTTAAAGTGTGGTGTTAATTGTTCATTTATGTATATATTTTCATTTATGTATATATTTCTGGACACCTATATTTATGGATACCTAGTGTCCAGAAATATTTTGCGGTATGGCGCGCAATATATTTCTGGACACCTAGTGTCCAGAAATATTTTGCGGTATGGCGCGCAATATATTTCTGGACACCTAGTGTCCAGAAATATTTTGCGGTATGGCGCGCAATATATTTATGGACACCTAGTGTCCAGAAATATTTTGCGGTATGGCGCGCAATATATTTATGGACACCTAGTGTCCAGAAAGGTTTTGCGGTATGGCGCGCAATATATTTCTGGACACCTAGTGTCGAGAAATATTTTGCGGTATGGCGCGCAATATATTTCTGGACACCTTGTGTCCAGAAATATTTTGCGGTATGGCGCGCAATATATTTATGGACACCTAGTGTCCAGAAAGGTTTTGCGGTATGGCGCGCAATATATTTCTGGACACCTAGTGTCGAGAAATATTTTGCGGTATGGCGCGCAATATATTTCTGGACACCTTGTGTCCAGAAATATTTTGCGGTATGGCGCGCAATATATTTATGGACACCTAGTGTCCACAAATATTTTGCGGTATGGCGCGACACTAGGTGTCCAGAAATATATTGCGCGCCATACCGCAAAATATTTCTGGACACTAGGTGTCCAGAAATATATTGCGCGCCATACCGCAAAATATTTCTGGACACTAGGTGTCCAGAAATATATTGCGCGCCATACCGCAAAATATTTCTGGACACTAGGTGTCCAGAAATATATTGCGCGCCATACCGCAAAATATTTCTGGACACTAGGTATCCATAAATATATTGCGCGCCATACCGCAAAATATTTCTGGACACTAGGTGTCCATAAATATATTGCGCGCCGTACCGCAAAATATTTCTGGACACTAGGTGTCCATAATATATTGCGCGCCATACCGCAAAATATTTCTGGACACTAGGTGTCCATAAATATATTGCGCGCCATACCGCAAAATATTTCTGGACACTAGGTGTCCATAAATATATTGCGCGCCATACCGCAAAATATTTCTGGACACTAGGTGTCCAGAAATATATTGCGCGCCATACCGCAAAATATTTCTGGAAACTAGGTGTCCAGAAATATATTTTGCGGTATGGTGTCCAGAAATATTAATATAATATATTTCTGGACACCTAGTGTCCAGAAATATTTTGCCGTATGGCGCGCAATATATTTCTGGACACCTAGTGTCCAGAAATATTTTGCGGTATGGCGCGCAATATATTTCTGGACACCTAGTGTATAGGACACTAGGTATATTGTATGGCGCGTAATATGGCGCGTAATATGGCGCGTAATATATATAAAGGTTTTGCGGTATGGCGCGCAATATATTTCTGGACACCTAGTGTCCAGAAATATTTTGCGGTATGGCGCGCAATATATTTATGGACACCTAGTGTCCAGAAAGGTTTGCGGTATGGCGCGCAATATATTTCTGGACACCTAGTGTCCAGAAATATTTTGCGGTATGGTGCGTAATATATTTCTGGACACCTAGTGTCCAGAAAGGTTTTGCGGTATGGCGCGCAATATATTTCTGGACACCTAGTGTCGAGAAATATTTTGCGGTATGGCGCGCAATATATTTCTGGACACCTAGTGTCCAGAAATATTTTGCGGAATGGCGCGCAACATATTTCTGGACACCTAGTGTCCAGAAATATTTTGCGGTATGGCGCGCAATATATTTCTGGACACCTAGTGTCCAGAAATATTTTGCGGTATGGCGCGCAATATATTTCTGGGCACCTAGTGTCCAGAAAGGTTTTGCGGTATGGCGCGCAATATATTTCTGGACACCTAGTGTCGAGAAATATTTTGCGGTATGGCGCGCAATATATTTCTGGACACCTAGTGTCCAGAAATATTTTGCGGTATGGCGCGCAATATATTTATGGACACCTAGTGTCCAGAAATATTTTGCGGTATGGCGCGCAATATATTTCTGGACACCTAGTGTCCAGAAATATTTTGCGGTATGGCGCGCAATATATTTATGGACACCTAGTGTCCAGAAATATTTTGCGGTATGGCGCGCAATATATTTCTGGAAATATTTTGCGGTATGGCGCGCAATATATTTATGGACACCTAGTGTCCAGAACTATTTTGCGGTATGGCGCGCAATATATTTCTGGACACCTAATGTCCAAAAATATTTTGCGGTATGGCGCGCAATATATTTATGGACACCTAGTGTCCAGAAATATTTTGCGGTATGGCGCGCAATATATTTATGGACACCGAGTGTCCAGAAAGGTTTTGCGGTATGGCGCGCAATATATTTCTGGACACCTAGTGTCCAGAAATATTTTGCGGTATGGCGCGTAATATATTTCTGGACACCTAGTGTCCAGAAAGGTTTTGCGGTATGGCGCGCAATATATTTCTGGACACCTAGTGTCCAGAAATATTTTGCGGTATGGCGCGCAATATATTTCTGGACACCTAGTGTCCAGAAAGGTTTTGCGGTATGGCGCGCAACATATTTCTGGACACCTAGCGTCCAGAAATATTTTGCGGTATGGCACTAATATATTTCTGGACACCTAGTGTCCAGAAATATTTTGCGGTATGGCGCGCAATATATTTATGGACACCTAGAAATATATATTTCTGGACACTAGGTGTCCATAATATATTCCTAGTGTCCTATACACTAGGTGTCCAGAAATATATTGCGCGCCATACCGCAAAATATTTCTGGAAACTAGGTGTCCAGAAATATATTTTGCGGTATGGTGTCCAGAAATATTAATATAATATATTTCTGGACACCTAGTGTCCAGAAATATTTTGCCGTATGGCGCGCAATATATTTCTGGACACCTAGTGTCCAGAAATATTTTGCGGTATGGCGCGCAATATATTTCTGGACACCTAGTGTATAGGACACTAGGTATATTGTATGGCGCATAATATGGCGCGTAATATATATAAAGGTTTTGCGGTATGGCGCGCAATATATTTCTGGACACCTAGTGTCCAGAAATATTTTGCGGTATGGCGCGCAATATATTTCTGGACACCTAGTGTCCAGAAAGGTTTTGCGGTATGGCGCGCAATATATTTCTGGACACCTAGTGTCCAGAAATATTTTTATGGACACCTAGTGTCCAGAAATATTTTGCGGTATGGCGCGCAATATATTTCTGGACACCTATTGTCCAGAAATATTTTGCGGTATGGCGCGCAATATATTTATGGACACCTAGTGTCCAGAAATATTTTGCGGTATGGCGCGCAATATATTTCTGGACACCTAGTGTCCAGAAATATTTTGCGATATGGCGCGCAATATATTTCTGGACACCTAGTGTACAGAAATATTTTGCGGTATGGCGCGCAATATATTTCTGGACACCTAGTGTCCAGAAATATTTTGCGGTATGGCGCGCAATATATTTCTGGACACCTAGTGTCCAGAAATATTTTGCGGTATGGCGCGCAATATATTTCTGGACAGCTAGTGTCCAGAAATATTTTGCGGTATGGCGCGCAATATATTTCTGGACACCTAGTGTCCAGAAATATTTTGCGGTATGGCGCGCAATATATTTCTGGACACCTAGTGTCCAGAAATATTTTGCGGTATGGCGCGCAATGTATTTATGGACACCTAGTGTCCAGAAATATTTTGCGGTATGGCGCGCAATATATTTCTGGACACCTAGTGTCCAGAAATATTTTGCGGTAATGCGCGCAATATATTTATGGACACCTAGTGTCCAGAAATATTTTGCGGTATGGCGCGTAATATATTTCTGGACACATAGTGTCCAGAAAGGTTTTGCGGTATGGCGCGCAATATATTTCTGGACACCTAGAAATATATTGCGGTATGGCGCGCAATATATTTCTGGACACCTAGAAATATATTGCGGTATGGCGCGCAATATATTTCTGGACACCTAGTGTCCAGAAATATTTTGCGGTATGGCGGTATGGCGCGCAATATATTTCTGGACACCTAGTGTCCAGAAATATTTTGCGGTATGGCGCGCAATATATTTCTGGACACCTAGTGTCCAGAAATATTTTGCGGTATGGCGCGCAATATATTTCTGGACACCTAGTGTCCAGAAATATTTTGCGGCATGGCGCGTAATATATTTCTGGACACCTAGTGTCCAGAAATATTTTGCGGCATGGCGCGTAATATATTTCTGGACACCTAGTGTCCAGAAATATTTTGCGGTATGGCGCGCAATATATTTATGGACACCTAGTGTCCAGAAATATTTTGCGGTATGGCGCGCACCTAGTGTGGACACCTAGTGTCCAGAAATATTTTGCGGTAATGCGCGCAATATATTTATGGACACCTAGTGTCCAGAAATATTTTGCGGTATGGCGCGTAATATATTTCTGGACACATAGTGTCCAGAAAGGTTTTGCGGTATGGCGCGCAATATATTTCTGGACACCTAGAAATATATTGCGGTATGGCGCGCAATATATTTCTGGACACCTAGAAATATATTGCGGTATGGCGCGCAATATATTTCTGGACACCTAGTGTCCAGAAATATTTTGCGGTATGGCGCGCAATATATTTCTGGACACCTAGTGTCCAGAAATATTTTGCGGTATGGCGCGCAATATATTTATGGACACCTAGTGTCCAGAAATATTTTGCAGTATGGCGCGCAATATATTTCTGGACACCTAGTGTCCAGAAATATTGTGCGGTATGGCGCGCAATATATTTATGGACACCTAGTGTCCAGAAATATTTTGCGGTATGGCGCGCAATATATTTATGGACACCTAGTGTCCAGAAATATTTTGCGGTATGGCGCGCAATATATTTCTGGACACCTAGTGTCCAGAAAGGTTTTGCAGTATGGCGCGTAATATATTTCTGGACACCTAGAGGTTTTGCGGTATGGCGCGCAATATATTTCTGGACACCTAGTGTCCAGAAATATTTTGCGGTATGGCGCTTAATATATTTCTGGACACTTGGTGTCCAGAAAGGTTTTGCGGTATGGCGCGCAATATATTTATGGACACCTAGTGTCCAGAAATATTGTGCGGTATGGCGCGCAATATATTTATGGACACCTAGTGTCCAGAAATATTTTGCGGTATGGCGCGCAATATATTTATGGACACCTAGTGTCCAGAAATATTTTGCGGTATGGCGCGCAATATATTTCTGGACACCTAGTGTCCAGAAATATTTTGCGGTATGGCGCGCAATATATTTCTGGACACCTAGTGTCTGGACGCCTAGTGTCCAGAAATATTTTGCGGTATGGCACGCAATATATTTCTGGACACTAGGGCCATACCGCAAAATATTTCTGGACACTAGGTGTCCAGAAATATATTGCGCGCCATACCGCAAAATATTTCTGGACACTAGGTGTCCAGAAATATATTGTGCGCCATACCGCAAAATATTTCTGGACACTAGGTGTCCAGAAATATATTGCGCGCCATACCGCAAAATATTTCTGGACACTAGGTGTCCAGAAATATATTGCCTGCCATACCGCAGGCATGGACACTAGGTGTCCATAAATAAATTGCGCGCCATACCGCAAAATATTTCTGGACTCTAGGTGTCCATAAATATATTGCGCGCCATACCGCAAAATATTTCTGGACACTAGGTGTGTAGAAATATATTGCGCGCCATACAGCAAAATATTTCTGGACACTAGGTGTCCATAAATATATTGCGCGCCATACCTCAAAATATTTCTGGACACTAGGTGTCCAGAAATATATTGCGCGCCATACCGCAAAATATTTCTGGACACTAGGTGTCCAGAAATATATTGCGCGCCATACCGCAAAATATTTCTGGACACTAGGTGTCCATAAATATATTGCGCGCCATACCGCAAAATATTTCTGGACACTAGGTGTGTAGAAATATATTGCGCGCCATACAGCAAAATATTTCTGGACACTAGGTGTCCATAAATATATTGCGCGCCATACCTCAAAATATTTCTGGACACTAGGTGTCCAGGTTCTTCTTCTATTGCGCGCCATACCGCAAAATATTTCTGGACACTAGGTGTCCAGAAATATATTGCGCGCCATACCGCAAAATATTTCTGGATATATATAATATTTTGCGGTATGGCGCGCAATATATTTCTGGACACCTAGTGTACAGAAATATTTTGCGGTATGGCGCGCAATATATTTCTGGACACCTAGTGTCCAGTAATATTTTGCGGTATGGCGCGCAATATATTTCTGGACACCTAGTGTCCAGAAATATTTTGCGGTATGGCGCGCAATATATTTCTGGACACCTAGTGTCCAGAAATATTTTGCGGTATGGCGCGCAATATATTTCTGGACACCTATTGTCCAGAAATATTTTGCGGTATGGCGCGCAATATATTTCTGGACACCTAGTGTCTAGAAATATTTTGCGGTATGGCGCGCAATATATTTCTGGACACCTAGTGTCCAGAAATATTTTGCGGTATGGCGCGCAATATATTTATGGACACCTAGTGTCCAGAAATATTTTGCGGTATGGCGCGCAATATATTTATGGACACCTAGTGTCCAGAAATATTTTGCGGTATGGCGCGCAATATATTTCTGGACACCTAGTGTCCAGAAATATTTTGCGGTATGGCGCGCAACATATTTCTGGACACCTAGTGTCCAGAAATATTTTGCGGTATGGCGCGCAACATATTTCTGGACACCTAGTGTCCAGAAATATATTTATGGACACCTAGTGTCCAGAAAGGTTTTGCGGTATGGCGCGCAATATATTTCTGGACACCTAGTGTCGAGAAATATTTTGCGGTATGGCGCGCAATATATTTATGGACACCTAGTGTCCACAAATATTTTGCGGTATGGCGCGCAATATATTTCTGGACACCTAGTGTCCAGAAATATTTTGCGGTATGGCGCGCAATATATTTCTGGACACCTAGTGTCCAGAAATATTTTGCGGTATGGCGCGCAATATATTTATGGACACCTAGTGTCCAGAAATATTTTGCGGTATGGCGCGCAATATATTTATGGACACCTAGTGTCCAGAAATATTTTGCGGTATGGCGCGCAATATATTTATGGACACCTAGTGTCCAGAAATATTTTGCGGTATGGCGCGCAATATACCTAGTGTCCTATACACTAGGTGTCCAGAAATATATTGCGCGCCATACGGCAAAATATTTTGCGGTATGGCGCGCAATACTCTGGACACCTAGTGTCCAGAAATATTTTGCGGTATGGCGCGCAACATATTTCTGGACACCTAGTGTCCAGAAATATTTTGCGGTATGGCGCGCAATATATTTCTGGACACCTAGTGTCCAGAAATATTTTGCGGTATGGCGCGCAACATATTTCTGGACACCTAGTGTCCAGAAATATATTTATGGACACCTAGTGTCCAGAAAGGTTTTGCGGTATGGCGCGCAATATATTTCTGGACACCTAGTGTCGAGAAATATTTTGCGGTATGGCGCGCAATATATTTATGGACACCTAGTGTCCAGAAATATTTTGCGGTATGGCGCGCAATATATTTCTGGACACCTAGTGTCCAGAAAGGTTTTGCAGTATGGCGCGTAATATATTTCTGGACACCTAGAGGTTTTGCGGTATGGCGCGCAATATATTTCTGGACACCTAGTGTCCAGAAATATTTTGCGGTATGGCGCTTAATATATTTCTGGACACTTAGTGTCCAGAGAGGTTTTGCGGTATGGCGCGCAATATATTTATGGACACCTAGTGTCCAGAAATATTGTGCGGTATGGCGCGCAATATATTTATGGACACCTAGTGTCCAGAAATATTTTGCGGTATGGCGCGCAATATATTTATGGACACCTAGTGTCCAGAAATATTTTGCGGTATGGCGGTATGGCGCGCAATATATTTCTGGACACCTAGTGTCCAGAAATATTTTGCGGTATGGCGCGCAATATATTTCTGGACACCTAGTGTCCAGAAATATTTTGCGGTATGGCGCGCAATATATTTCTGGACACCTAGTGTCCAGAAATATTTTGCGGCATGGCGCGTAATATATTTCTGGACACCTAGTGTCCAGAAATATTTTGCGGTATGGCGCGCAATATATTTATGGACACCTAGTGTCCAGAAATATTTTGCGGTATGGCGCGCACCAAGTGTGGACACCTAGTGTCCAGAAATATTTTGCGGTAATGCGCGCAATATATTTATGGACACCTAGTGTCCAGAAATATTTTGCGGTATGGCGCGTAATATATTTCTGGACACATAGTGTCCAGAAAGGTTTTGCGGTATGGCGCGCAATATATTTCTGGACACCTAGAAATATATTGCGGTATGGCGCGCAATATATTCTGGACACCTAGAAATATATTGCGGTATGGCGCGCAATATATTTCTGGACACCTAGTGTCCAGAAATATTTTGCGGTATGGCGGTATGGCGCGCAATATATTTCTGGACACCTAGTGTCCAGAAATATTTTGCGGTATGGCGCGCAATATATTTATGGACACCTTGTGTCCAGAAATATTTTGCAGTATGGCGCGCAATATATTTCTGGACACCTAGTGTCCAGAAATATTGTGCGGTATGGCGCGCAATATATTTATGGACACCTAGTGTCCAGAAATATTTTGCGGTATGGCGCGCAATATATTTATGGACACCTAGTGTCCAGAAATATTTTGCGGTATGGCGCGCAATATATTTCTGGACACCTAGTGTCCAGAAAGGTTTTGCAGTATGGCGCGTAATATATTTCTGGACACCTAGAGGTTTTGCGGTATGGCGCGCAATATATTTCTGGACACCTAGTGTCCAGAAATATTTTGCGGTATGGCGCTTAATATATTTCTGGACACTTAGTGTCCAGAAAGGTTTTGCGGTATGGCGCGCAATATATTTATGGACACCTAGTGTCCAGAAATATTGTGCGGTATGGCGCGCAATATATTTATGGACACCTAGTGTCCAGAAATATTTTGCGGTATGGCGCGCAATATATTTATGGACACCTAGTGTCCAGAAATATTTTGCGGTATGGCGCGCAATATATTTCTGGACACCTAGTGTCTGGACGCCTAGTGTCCAGAAATATTTTGCGGTATGGCACGCAATATATTTCTGGACACTAGGGCCATACCGCAAAATATTTCTGGACACTAGGTGTCCAGAAATATATTGCGCGCCATACCGCAAAATATTTCTGGACACTAGGTATCCAGAAATATATTGTGCGCCATACCGCAAAATATTTCTGGACACTAGGTGTCCAGAAATATATTGCGCGCCATACCGCAAAATATTTCTGGACACTAGGTGTCCAGAAATATATTGCCTGCCATACCGCAGGCATGGACACTAGGTGTCCATAAATAAATTGCGCGCCATACCGCAAAATATTTCTGGACTCTAGGTGTCCATAAATATATTGCGCGCCATACCGCAAAATATTTCTGGACACTAGGTGTGTAGAAATATATTGCGCGCCATACAGCAAAATATTTCTGGACACTAGGTGTCCATAAATATATTGCGCGCCATACCTCAAAATATTTCTGGACACTAGGTGTCCAGAAATATATTGCGCGCCATACCGCAAAATATTTCTGGACACTAGGTGTCCAGAAATATATTGCGCGCCATACCGCAAAATATTTCTGGACACTAGGTGTCCAGAAATATATTGCGCGCCATACCGCAAAATATTTCTGGACACTAGGTGTCCAGAAATATATTGCGCGCTATACCGCAAAATATTTGTGGACACTAGGTGTCCAGAAATATATTGCGCGCCATACCGCAAAATATTTCTGGACACTAGGTGTCCAGGTTCTTCTTCTATTGCGCGCCATACCGCAAAATATTTCTGGACACTAGGTGTCCAGAAATATATTGCGCGCCATACCGCAAAATATTTCTGGATATATATAATATTTTGCGGTATGGCGCGCAATATATTTCTGGACACCTAGTGTACAGAAATATTTTGCGGTATGGCGCGCAATATATTTCTGGACACCTAGTGTCCAGTAATATTTTGCGGTATGGCGCGCAATATATTTCTGGACACCTAGTGTCCAGAAATATTTTGCGGTATGGCGCGCAATATATTTCTGGACACCTAGTGTCCAGAAATATTTTGCGGTATGGCGCGCAATATATTTCTGGACACCTATTGTCCAGAAATATTTTGCGGTATGGCGCGCAATATATTTCTGGACACCTAGTGTCTAGAAATATTTTGCGGTATGGCGCGCAATATATTTCTGGACACCTAGTGTCCAGAAATATTTTGCGGTATGGCGCGCAATATATTTATGGACACCTAGTGTCCAGAAATATTTTGCGGTATGGCGCGCAATATATTTATGGACACCTAGTGTCCAGAAATATTTTGCGGTATGGCGCGCAATATATTTATGGACACCTAGTGTCCAGAAATATTTTGCGGTATGGCGCGCAATATATTTCTGGACACCTAGTGTCCAGAAATATTTTGCGGTATGGCGCGCAACATATTTCTGGACACCTAGTGTCCAGAAATATTTTGCGGTATGGCGCGCAACATATTTCTGGACACCTAGTGTCCAGAAATATATTTATGGACACCTAGTGTCCAGAAAGGTTTTGCGGTATGGCGCGCAATATATTTCTGGACTCCTAGTGTCGAGAAATATTTTGCGGTATGGCGCGCAATATATTTATGGACACCTAGTGTCCACAAATATTTTGCGGTATGGCGCGCAATATATTTCTGGACACCTAGTGTCCAGAAATATTTTGCGGTATGGCGCGCAATATATTTCTGGACACCTAGTGTCCAGAAATATTTTGCGGTATGGCGCGCAATATATTTATGGACACCTAGTGTCCAGAAATATTTTGCGGTATGGCGCGCAATATATTTATGGACACCTAGTGTCCAGAAATATTTTGCGGTATGGCGCGCAATATATTTATGGACACCTAGTGTCCAGAAATATTTTGCGGTATGGCGCGCAATATACCTAGTGTCCTATACACTAGGTGTCCAGAAATATATTGCGCGCCATACGGCAAAATATTTTGCGGTATGGCGCGCAATACTCTGGACACCTAGTGTCCAGAAATATTTTGCGGTATGGCGCGCAACATATTTCTGGACACCTAGTGTCCAGAAATATTTTGCGGTATGGCGCGCAATATATTTCTGGACACCTAGTGTCCAGAAATATTTTGCGGTATGGCGCGCAACATATTTCTGGACACCTAGTGTCCAGAAATATATTTATGGACACCTAGTGTCCAGAAAGGTTTTGCGGTATGGCGCGCAATATATTTCTGGACACCTAGTGTCGAGAAATATTTTGCGGTATGGCGCGCAATATATTTATGGACACCTAGTGTCCACAAATATTTTGCGGTATGGCGCGCAATATATTTCTGGACACCTAGTGTCCAGAAATATTTTGCGGTATGGCGCGCAATATATTTCTGGACACCTAGTGTCCAGAAATATTTTGCGGTATGGCGCGCAATATATTTCTGGACACCTAGTGTCCAGAAATATTTTGCGGTATGGCGCGTAATATATATAAAGGTTTTGCGGTATGGCGCGCAATATATTTCTGGACACCTAGTGTCTAGAAATATTTTGCGGTATGGCGCGCAATATATTTATGGACACCTAGTGTCCAGAAAGGTTTTGCGGTATGGCGCGCAATATATTTCTGGACACCTAGTGTCCAGAAATATTTTGCGGTATGGTGCGTAATATATTTCTGGGCACCTAGTGTCCAGAAAGGTTTTGCGGTATGGCGCGCAATATATTTATGGACACCTAGTGTCCACAAATATTTTGCGGTATGGCGCGCAATATATTTCTGGACACCTAGTGTCCAGAAATATTTTGCGGTATGGCGCGCAATATATTTCTGGACACCTAGTGTCCAGAAATATTTTGCGGTATGGCGCGCAATATATTTATGGACACCTAGTGTCCAGAAATATTTTGCGGTATGGCGCGCAATATATTTATGGACACCTAGTGTCCAGAAATATTTTGCGGTATGGCGCGCAATATATTTATGGACACCTAGTGTCCAGAAATATTTTGCGGTATGGCGCGCAATATACCTAGTGTCCTATACACTAGGTGTCCAGAAATATATTGCGCGCCATACGGCAAAATATTTTGCGGTATGGCGCGCAATACTCTGGACACCTAGTGTCCAGAAATATTTTGCGGTATGGCGCGCAACATATTTCTGGACACCTAGTGTCCAGAAATATTTTGCGGTTTGGCGCGCAACATATTTCTGGACACCTAGTGTCCAGAAATAGTTTGCGGTATGGCGCGCAATATATTTCTGGACACCTAGTGTCCAGAAATATTTTGCGGTATGGCGCGCAACATATTTCTGGACACCTAGTGTCCAGAAATATTTTGCGGTATGGCGCGCAATATATTTCTGGACACCTAGTGTCCAGAAATATTTTGCGGTATGGCGCGCAATATATTTCTGGACACCTAGTGTCCAGAAATATTTTGCGGTATGGCGCGTAATATATATAAAGGTTTTGCGGTATGGCGCGCAATATATTTCTGGACACCTAGTGTCCAGAAATATATTGCGGTATGGCGCGCAATATATTTATGGACACCTAGTGTCCAGAAAGGTTTTGCGGTATGGCGCGCAATATATTTCTGGACACCTAGTGTCCAGAAATATTTTGCGGTATGGTGCGTAATATATTTCTGGGCACCTAGTGTCCAGAAAGGTTTTGCGGTATGGCGCGCAATATATTTCTGGACACCTAGTGTCGAGAAATATTTTGCGGTATGGCGCGCAATATATTTCTGGACACCTAGTGTCCAGAAATATTTTGCGGTATGGCGCGCAATATATTTATGGACACCTAGTTTCCAGAAATATTTTGCGGTATGGAGCGCAATATATTTCTGGACACCTAGTGTCCAGAAATATTTTGCGGTATGGCGCGCAATATATTTCTGGACACCTAGTGTCCAGAAATATTTTGCGGTATGGCGCGCAATATATTTCTGGACACCTAGTGTCCAGAAATATTTTGCGGTATGGCGCGCAATATATTTCTGGACACCTAGTGTCCAGAAATATTTTGCGGTATGGCGCGTAATATATTTCTGGACACCTAGCGCCATACCGCAAAACTTTTCTGGACACTAGGTGTCCAGAAATATATGACGCGCCATACCGCAAAATATTTCTGGACACTAGGTGTCCATAAATATATTGCGCGCCATACCGCAAAATATATATATATAGGTTTTTGGACACCTAGTGTCCAGAAATATTTTGCGGTATGGCGCGCAATATATTTCTGGACACCTAGTGTCCACCTGGACACCTAGTGTCCAAAAATATTTTGCGGTATGGCGCGCAATATATTTATGGACACCTAGTGTCCAGAAATATTTTGCGGTATGGCGCGCAATATATTTCTGGACACCTAGTGTCCAGAAATATTTTGCGGTATGGCGCGCAATATATTTATGGACACCTAGTGCCCAGAAATATTTTGCGGTATGGCGCGCAATATATTTATGGACACCTAGTGTCCAGAAATATTTTGCGGTATGGCGCGCAATATATTTCTGGACACCTAGTGTCCAGAAATATTTTGCGGTATGGCGCGCAATATATTTATGGACACCTAGTGTCCAGAAATATTTTGCGGTATGGCGCGCAATATATTTCTGGACACCTAGTGTCCAGAAATATTTTGCGGTATGGCGCGCAATATATTTCTGGACACCTAGTGTCCAGAAATATTTTGCGGTATGGCGCGCAATATATTTCTGGACACCTAGTGTCCAGAAATATTTTGCGGTATGGCGCGCAATATATTTCTGGACACCTAGTGTCCAGAAATATTTTGCGGTATGGCGCGCAATATATTTCTGGACACCTAGTGTCCAGAAAGGTTTTGCGGTATGGCGCGCAATATATTTCTGGACACCTAGTGTCCAGAAATATTTTGCGGTATGGCGCGCAATATATTTCTGGACACCTAGTGTCCAAAAATATTTTGCGGTATGGCGCGCAATATATTTATGGACACCTAGTGTCCAGAAATATTTTGCGGTATGGCGCGCAATATATTTATGGACACCTAGTGTCCAGAAAGGTTTTGCGGTATGGCGCGCAATATATTTCTGGACACCTAGTGTCCAGAAATATTTTGCGGTATGGCGCGCAATATATTTCTGGACACCTAGTGTCCAGAAATATTTTGCGGTATGGCGCGCAATATATTTCTGGACACCTAGTGTCCAGAAATATTTTGCGGTATGGCGCGCAATATATTTATGGACACCTAGTGTCCAGAAATATTTTGCGGTATGGCGCGCAATATATTTCTGGACACCTAGTGTCCAGAAATATTTTGCGGTATGGCGCGCAATATATTTCTGGACACCTAGTGTCCAGAAATATTTTGCGGTATGGCGCGCAATATATTTCTGGACACCTAGTGTCCAGAAATATTTTGCGGTATGGCGCGCAATATATTTCTGGACACCTAGTGTCCAGAAATATTTTGCGGTATGGCGCGCAATATATTTCTGGACACCTAGTGTCCAGAAATATTTTGCGGTATGGCGCGCAATATATTTCTGGACACCTAGTGTCCAGAAAGGTTTTGCGGTATGGCGCGCAATATATTTCTGGACACCTAGTGTCCAGAAATATTTTGCGGTATGGCGCGCAATATATTTCTGGACACCTAGTGTCCAAAAATATTTTGCGGTATGGCGCGCAATATATTTATGGACACCTAGTGTCCAGAAATATTTTGCGGTATGGCGCGCAATATATTTATGGACACCTAGTGTCCAGAAAGGTTTTGCGGTATGGCGCGCAATATATTTCTGGACACCTAGTGTCCAGAAATATTTTGCTGTATGGCGCGCAATATATTTCTGGACACCTAGTGTCCAGAAATATTTTGCGGTATGGCGCGCAATATATTTCTGGACACCTAGTGTCCAGAAATATTTTGCGGTATGGCGCGCAATATATTTCTGGACACCTAGTGTCCAGAAAGGTTTTGCGGTATGGCGCGCAATATATTTCTGGACACCTAGTGTCCAGAAATATTTTGCGGTATGGCGCGCAATATATTTCTGGACACCTAGTGTCCAAAAATATTTTGCGGTATGGCGCGCAATATATTTATGGACACCTAGTGTCCAGAAATATTTTGCGGTATGGCGCGCAATATATTTATGGACACCTAGTGTCCAGAAAGGTTTTGCGGTATGGCGCGCAATATATTTCTGGACACCTAGTGTCCAGAAATATTTTGCGGTATGGCGCGCAATATATTTATGGACACCTAGTGTCCAGAAATATTTTGCGGTATGGCGCGCAATATATTTCTGGACACTAGGTGTCCAGAAATATTTTGCGGTATGGCGCGCAATATATTTCTGGACACCTAGTGTCCAGAAATATTTTGCGGTATGGCGCGCAATATATTTCTGGACACCTAGTGTCCAGAAATATTTTGCGGTATGGCGCGCAATATATTTCTGGACACCTAGTGTCCAGAAAGGTTTTGCGGTATGGCGCGCAATACATTTCTGGACACCTAGTGTCCAGAAATATTTTACGGTATGGCGCGCAATATATTTCTGGACACCTAGTGTCCAAAAATATTTTGCGGTATGGCGCGCAATATATTTATGGACACCTAGTGTCCAGAAATATTTTGCGGTATGGCGCGCAATATATTTATGGACACCTAGTGTCCAGAAATATTTTGCGGTATGGCGCGCAATATATTTATGGACACCTAGTGTCCAGAAATATTTTGCGGTATGGCGCGCAATATATTTATGGACACCTAGTGTCCAGAAAGGTTTTGCGGTATGGCGCGCAATATATTTCTGGACACCTAGTGTCCAGAAATATTTTGCGGTATGGCGCGCAATATATTTATGGACACCTAGTGTCCAGAAAGGTTTTGCGGTATGGCGCGCAATATATTTCTGGACACCTAGTGTCCAGAAATATTTTGCGGTATGGCGCGCAATATATTTATGGACACCTAGTGTCCAGAAATATTTTGCGGTATGGCGCGCAATATATTTATGGACACCTAGTGTCCAGAAAGGTTTTGCGGTATGGCGCGCAATATATTTCTGGACACCTAGTGTCCAGAAATATTTTGCGGTATGGCGCGTAATATATTTCTGGACACCTAGTGTCCAGAAAGGTTTTGCGGTATGGCGCGCAATATATTTCTGGACACCTAGTGTCCAAAAATATTTTGCGGTATGGCGCGCAATATATTTATGGACACCTAGTGTCCAGAAATATTTTGCGGTATGGCGCGCAATATATTTATGGACACCTAGTGTCCAGAAAGGTTTTGCGGTATGGCGCGCAATATATTTCTGGACACCTAGTGCTTTGCGGTATGGCGCGCAATATATTTCTGGACACCTAGTGTCCAAAAATATTTTGCGGTATGGCGCGCAATATATTTATGGACACCTAGTGTCCAGAAATATTTTGCGGTATGGCGCGCAATATATTTATGGACACCTAGTGTCCAGAAAGGTTTTGCGGTATGGCGCGCACTAGTGTCCAATTTCTGGACACCTAGTGTCCAGAAATATTTTGCGGTATGGCGCGTAATATATTTCTGGACACCTAGTGTCCAGAAAGGTTTTGCGGTATGGCGCGCAATATATGGACACCTAGTGTCCAGAAATATTTTTCGGTATGGCGCGCAATATATTTCTGGACACCTAGTGTCCAGAAATATTTTGCGGTATGGCGCGCAATATATTTCTGGACACCTAGTGTCCAGAAATATTTTGCGGTATGGCGCGCAATATATTTATGGACACCTAGTGTCCAGAAAGGTTTTGCGGTATGGCGCGCAATATATTTCTGGACACCTAGGTGTCCAGAAATATTTTGCGGTATGGCGCGCAGTATATTTATGGACACCTAGTGTCCATGGCGCGCAATATATATGGTACGGCGCGCAATATATTTCTGGACACCTGGACACCTAGGTGTCCAGAAATATTTTGCGGTATGGCGCGCAATATATTTATGGACACCTAGTGTCCAGAAATATTTTGCGGTATGGCGCGCAATATATTTATGGACACCTAGTGTCCAGAAATATTTTGCGGTATGGCGCGCAATATATTTATGGACACCTAGTGTCCATGGCGCGCAATATATTTATGGACACCTAGAGTCCAGAAATATTTTGCGGTATGGCGCGCAATTTATTTATGGACACCTAGTGTCCAATATATTTCTGGACACCTAGTGTCCAGAAATATTTTGCGGTATGGCGCGCAATATATTTATGGACACCTAGTGTCCAGAAATATTTTGCGGTATGGCGCGCAATATATTTCTGGACACCTAGTGTCCAGAAATATTTTGCGGTATGGCGCGCAATATATTTCTGGACACCTAGTGTCCAGAAATATTTTGCGGTATGGCGCGCAATATATTTCTGGACACCTAGTGTCCAGAAAGGTTTTGCGGTATGGCGCGCAATATATTTCTGGACACCTAGTGTCCAGAAATATTTTGCGGTATGGCGCGCAATATATTTATAGACACCTAGTGTCCTCTGGACACCTAGTGTCCTCTGGACACCTAGTGTCCAGAAATATTTTGCGGTATGGCGCGCAATATATTTCTGGACACCTAGTGTCCAGAAATATTTTGCGGTATGGCGCGCAATATATTTATGGACACCTAGTGTCCAGAAATATTTTGCGGTATGGCGCGCAATATATTTATGGACACCTAGTGTCCAGAAATATTTTGCGGTATGGCGCGCAATATATTTATGGACACCTAGTGTCCAGAAATATTTTGCGGTATGGCGCGCAATATATTTATGGACACCTAGTGTCCAGAAATATTTTGCGGTATGGCGCGCAATATATTTCTGGACACCTAGTGTATGGCGGTATTTGCGGTATGGCGCGCAATATATTTATGGACACCTAGTGTCCAGAAATATTTTGCGGTATGGCGCGCAATATATTTCTGGACACCTAGTGTCCAGAAATATTTTGCGGTATGGCGCGCAATATATTTCTGGACACCTAGTGTCCAGAAATATTTTGCGGTATGGTGCGCAATATATTTCTGGACACCTAGTGTCCAGAAATATTTTGCGGTATGGCGCGCAATATATTTCTGGACACCTAGTGTCCAGAAACGTTTTGCGGTATGGCGCGCAATATATTTCTGGACACCTAGTGTCCAGAAACGTTTTGCGGTATGGCGCGCAATATATTTCTGGACACATAGTGTCCAGAAATATTTTGCGGTATGGCGCGCAATATATTTCTGGACACCTAGTGTCCAGAAATATTTTGCGGTATGGCGCGCAATTTATTTATGGACACCTAGTGTCCAGAAATATTTTGCGGTATGGCGCGCAATATATTTCTGGACACCTAGTGTCCAGAAATATTTTGCGGTATGGCGCGCAATATATTTATGGACACCTAGTGTCCAGAAATATTTTGCGGTATGGCGCGCAATATATTTCTGGACACCTAGTGTATGGCGGTATTTGCGGTATGGCGCGCAATATATTTATGGACACCTAGTGTCCAGAAATATTTTGCGGTATGGCGCGCAATATATTTCTGGACACCTAGTGTCCAGAAATATTTTGCGGTATGGCGCGCAATATATTTCTGGACACCTAGTGTCCAGAAATATTTTGCGGTATGGTGCGCAATATATTTCTGGACACCTAGTGTCCAGAAACGTTTTGCGGTATGGCGCGCAATATATTTCTGGACACCTAGTGTCCAGAAAGGTTTTGCGGTATGGCGCGCAATATATTTCTGGACACCTAGTGTCCAGGAAGGTTTTGCGGTATGGCGCGCAATATATTTCTGAACACCTAGTGTCCAGAAATATTTTGCAATATGGCGCGCAATATATTTATGGACACCTAGTGTCCAGAAATATTTTGCGGTATGGCGCGCAATATATTTCTGGACACCTAGTGTCCAGAAAGGTTTTGCGGTATGGCGCGCAATATATTTCTGGACACCTAGTGTCCAGAAATATTTTGCAGTATGGCGCGCAATATATTTCTGGACACCTAGTGTCCAGAAAGGTTTTGCGGTATGGCGCGCAATATATTTCTGGACACCTAGTGTCCAGAAAGGTTTTGCGGTATGGCGCGCAATATATTTCTGGACACCTAGTGTCCAGAAAGGTTTTGCGGTATGGCGCGCAATATATTTCTGGACACCTAGTGTCCAGAAAGGTTTTGCGGTATGGCGCGCAATATATTTCTGGACACCAAGTGTCCAGAAATATTTTGCGGTATGGCGCGCAATATATTTCTGGACACCTAGTGCCAGAAATATTTTGCAGTATGGCGCGCAATATATTTATGGACACCTAGTGTCCAGAAATATTTTGCGGTATGGCGCGCAATATATTTCTGGACACCTAGTGTCCAGAAAGGTTTTGCGGTATGGCGCGCAATATATTTCTGGACACCTAGTGTCCAGAAATATTTTGCGGTATGGCGCGCAATATATTTATGGACACCTAGTGTCCAGAAATATTTTGCGGTATGGCGCGCAATATATTTATGGACACCTAGTGTCCAGAAATATTTTGCGGTATGGCGCGCAATATATTTATGGACACCTAGTGTCGCGCAATATATTTATGGACACCTAGTGTCCAGAAAGGTTTTGCGGTATGGCGCGCAATATATTTCTGGACACCTAGTGTCCAGTGTATATTTATGGACACCTAGTGTCCAGAAATATTTTGCGGTATGGCGCGCAATATATTTCTGGACACCTAGTGTCCAGAAAGGTTTTGCGGTATGGCGCGCAATATATTTCTGGACACCTAATGTCCAGAAATATTTTGCGGTATGGCGCGCAATATATTTATGGACACCTAGTGTCCAGAAATATTTTGCGGTATGGCGCGCAATATATTTCTGGACACCTAGTGTCCAGAAAGGTTTTGCGGTATGGCGCGCAATATATTTCTGGACACCTAGTGTCCAGAAATATTTTGCGGTATGGCGCGCAATATATTTCTGGACACCTAGTGTCCAGAAAGGTTTTGCGGTATGGCGCGCAATATATTTCTGGACACCTAGTGTCCAGAAAGGTTTTGCGATGTGCCGCGCAATATATTTCTGGACACCTAGTGTCCAGAAATATTTTGCGGTATGGCGCGCAATATATTTATGGACACCTAGTGTCCAGAAATATTTTGCGGTATGGCGCGCAATATATTTATGGACACCTAGTGTCCAGAAATATTTTGCGGCATGGCGCGCAATATATTTCTGGACACCTAGTGTCCAGAAATATTTTGCGGTATGGCGCGCAATATATTTCTGGACACCTAGTGTCCAGAAAGGTTTTGCGGTATGGCGCGCAATATATTTCTGGACACCTAGTGTCCAGAAAGGTTTTGCGATGTGACGCGCAATATATTTCTGGACACCTAGTGTCCAGAAAGGTTTTGCGGTATGGCGCGCAATATATTTCTGGACACCTAATGTCCAGAAATATTTTGCGGTATGGCGCGCAATATATTTATGGACACCTAGTGTCCAGAAATATTTTGCGGTATGGCGTGCAATATATTTCTGGACACCTAGTGTCCAGAAAGGTTTTGCGGTATGGCGCGCAATATATTTCTGGACACCTAGTGTCCAGAAAGGTTTTGCGATGTGACGCGCAATATATTTCTGGACACCTAGTGTCCAGAAATATTTTGCGGTATGGCGCGCAATATATTTCTGGACACCTAGTGTTTTGCGGTATGGCGCGCAATATATTTCTGGACACCTAGTGTCCAGAAATATTTTGCGGTATGGCGCGCAATATTTTTCTGGACACCTAGTGTACAGAAAGGTTTTGCGGTATGGCGCGCAATATATAACCGCAAAACCTTTCTGAACACTAGGTGTCCAGAAATATATTGCGCGCCATACCGCAAAATATTTCTGGACACTAGGTGTCCAGAAATATATTGCGCGCCATACCGCAAAATATTTCTGGACACTAGGTGTCCATAAATATATTGCGCGCCATACCGCAAAATATTTCTGTACACTAGGTGTCCAGAAATATATTGCGCGCCATACCGCAAAACCTTTCTGGACACTAGGTGTCCAGAAATATATTGCGCGCCATACCGCAAAATATTTCTGGACACTAGGTGTCCAGAAATATATTGCGCGCCATACCGCAAAACCTTTCTGGACACTAGGTGTCCAGAAATATATTGCGCTAGGTGTCCATATATTGGACACTAGGTGTCCAGAAATATATTGCGCGCCATACGGCAAAATATTTCTGGACACTAGGTGTCCAGAAATATATTGCGCGCCATACCGCAAAATATTTCTGGACACTAGGTGTCCAGAAATATATTGCGCGCCATACCTGGACACTAGGTGTCCATAAATATATTGCGCGCCATACCGCAAAACCGTTCTGGACGCTAGGTGTCCAGAAATATATTGCGCGCCATACGGCAAAATATTTCTGGACACTAGGTGTCCAGAAATATATTGCGCGCCATACCGCAAAATATTTCTGGACACTAGGTGTCCAGAAATATATTGCGCGCCATACCGCAAAATATTTCTGGACACTAGGTGTCCAGAAATATATTGCGCGCCATACCGCAAAACCTTTCTGGACACTAGGTGTCCAGAAATATATGGCGCGCCATACCGCAAAATATTTCTGGACACTAGGTGTCCAGAAATATATTGCGCGCCATACCGCAAAATATTTCTGGACACTAGGTGTCCAGAAATATATTGCGCGCCATACCGCAAAACCTTTCTGGACACTAGGTGTCCAGAAATATATTGCGCGCATACCGCAAAATATTTCTGGACACTAGGTGTCCAGAAATATATTACGCGCCATACCGCAAAACCTTTCTGGACACTAGGTGTCCAGAAATATATTGCGCGCCATACCGCAAAACCTTTCTGGACACTAGGTGTCCAGAAATATATTGCGCGCCATACCGCATGGACACTAGGTGTCCAGAAATATATTGCGCGCCATACCGCAAAATATTTCTGGACACTAGGTGTCCAGAAATATATTGCGCGCCATACCGCAAAATATTTCTGGACACTAGGTGTCCAGAAATATATTGCGCGCCATACCGCAAAACCTTTCTGGACACTAGGTGTCCAGAAATATATTGCGCGCCATACCGCAAAATATTTCTGGACACTAGGTGTCCAGAAATATATTGCGCGCCATACCGCAAAACCTTTCTGGACACTAGGTGTCCAGAAATATATTGCGCGCCATACCGCAAAATATTTCTGAACACTAGGTGTCCAGAAATATATTGCGCGCCATACCGCAAAATATTTCTGGACACTAGGTGTCCAGAAATATATTGCGCGCCATACCGCAAAACCTTTCTGGACACTAGGTGTCCAGAAATATATGGCGCGCCATACCGCAAAATATTTCTGGACACTAGGTGCCCAGAAATATATTGCGCGCCATACCGCAAAATATTTCTGGACACTAGGTGTCCAGAAATATATTGCGCGCCATACCGCAAAATATTTCTGGACACTAGGTGTCCAGAAATATATTGCGCGCCATACCGCAAAACCTTTCTGGACACTAGGTGTCCAGAAATATATTGCGCGCCATACCGCAAAACCTTTCTGGACACTAGGTGTCCAGAAATATATTGCGCGCCATACCGCAAAATATTTCTGGACACTAGGTGTCCAGAAATATATTGCGCGCCATACCGCAAAACCTTTCTGGACACTAGGTGTCCAGAAATATATTGCGCGCCATACCGCAAAACCTTTCTGGACACTAGGTGTCCAGAAATATATTGCGCGCATACCGCAAAATATTTCTGGACACTAGATGTCCAGAAATATATTGCGCGCCATACCGCAAAATATTTCTGGACACTAGGTGTCCAGAAATATATTGCGCGCCATACCGCAAAACCTTTCTGGACACTAGGTGTCCAGAAATATATTGCGCGCCATACCTGGACACTAGGTGTCCATAAATATATTGCGCGCCATACCGCAAAACCGTTCTGGACACTAGGTGTCCAGAAATATATTGCGCGCCATACCGCAAAATATTTCTGGACACTAGGTGTCCAGAAATATATTGCGCGCCATACGGCAAAATATTTCTGGACACTAGGTGTATGGCGCGCAATATATTTCTGGACACCTAGTGTCCAGAAAGGTTTTGCGGTATGGCGCGCAATATATTTCTGGACACCTAATGTCCAGAAATATTTTGCGGTATGGCGCGCAATATATTTATGGACACCTAGTGTCCAGAAATATTTTGCGGTATGGCGTGCAATATATTTCTGGACACCTAGTGTCCAGAAAGGTTTTGCGGTATGGCGCGCAATATATTTCTGGACACCTAGTGTCCAGAAAGGTTTTGCGATGTGACGCGCAATATATTTCTGGACACCTAGTGTCCAGAAAGGTTTTGCGGTATGGCGCGCAATATATTTCTGGACACCTAATGTCCAGAAATATTTTGCGGTATGGCGCGCAATATATTTATGGACACCTAGTGTCCAGAAATATTTTGCGGTATGGCGTGCAATATATTTCTGGACACCTAGTGTCCAGAAAGGTTTTGCGGTATGGCGCGCAATATATTTCTGGACACCTAGTGTCCAGAAAGGTTTTGCGATGTGACGCGCAATATATTTCTGGACACCTAGTGTCCAGAAATATTTTGCGGTATGGCGCGCAATATATTTCTGGACACCTAGTGTTTTGCGGTATGGCGCGCAATATATTTCTGGACACCTAGTGTCCAGAAATATTTTGCGGTATGGCGCGCAATATATTTCTGGACACCTAGTGTATATAACACCTAGTGTCCAGAAATATTTTGCGGTATGGCGCGCCATATATTTCTGGACACCTAGTGTCCAGAAAGGTTTTGCGGTATGGCGCGCAATATATTTATGGACACCTAGTGTCCAGAAATATTTTGCGGTATGGCGCGCAATATATTTCTGGACACCTAGTGTCCAGAAATATTTTGCGGTATGGCGCGCAATATATTTCTGGACACCTAGTGTCCAGAAATATTTTGCCGTATGGCGCGCAATATATTTCTGGACACCTAGTGTCCAGAAATATTTTGCGGTATGGCGCGCAATATATTTCTGGACACCTAGTGTCCAGAACGGTTTTGCGGTATGGCGCGCAATATATTTATGGACACCTAGTGTCCAGGTATGGCGCGCAATATATTTCTGGACACCTAGTGTCCAGAAAGGTTTTGCGGTATGGCGCGCAATATATTTCTGGACACCTAGTGTCCAGAAATATTTTGCGGTATGGCGCGCAATATATTTCTGGACATCTAGTGTCCAGAAATATTTTGCGGTATGCGCGCAATATATTTCTGGACACCTAGTGTCCAGAAAGGTTTTGCGGTATGGCGCGCAATATATTTCTGGACACCTAGTGTCCAGAAAGGTTTTGCGGTATGGCGCGCAATATATTTCTGGACACCTAGTGTCCAGAAATATTTTGCGGTATGGCGCGCAATATATTTCTGGACACCTAGTGTCCAGAAAGGTTTTGCGGTATGGCGCGCAATATATTTCTGGACACCTAGTGTCCAGAAAGGTTTTGCGGTATGGCGCGCAATATATTTCTGGACACCTAGTGTCCAGAAATATTTTGTGGTATGGCGCGCAATATATTTCTGGACACCTAGTGTCCAGAAATATTTTGCGGTATGGCGCGCAATATATTTCTGGGCACCTAGTGTCCAGAAATATTTTGCGGTATGGCGCGCCATATATTTCTGGACACCTAGTGTCCAGAAAGGTTTTGCGGTATGGCGCGCAATATATTTCTGGACACCTAGTGTCCAGAAATATTTTGCGGTATGGCGCGCAATATATTTCTGGACACCTAGTGTTCAGAAATATTTTGCGGTATGGCGCGCAATATATTTCTGGACACCTAGTGTCCAGAAAGGTTTTGCGGTATGGCGCGCAATATATTTCTGGACACCTAGTGTCCAGAAATATTTTGCGGTATGGCGCGCAATATATTTCTGGACACCTAGTGTCCAGAAAGGTTTTGCGGTATGGCGCGCAATATATTTCTGGACACCTAGTGTCCAGAAATATTTTGCGGTATGGCGCGCAATATATTTCTGGACACCTAGTGTCCAGAAATATTTTGCGGTATGGCGCGCAATATATTTCTGGACACCTAGTGTCCATGCGGTATGGCGCGCAATATATTTCTGGACACCTAGTGTCCAGAAAGGTTTTGCGGTATGGCGCGCAATATATTTCTGGACACCTAGTGTCCAGAAAGGTTTTGCGGTATGGCGCGTAATATATTTCTGGACACCTAGTGTCCAGAAATATTTTGCGGTATGCGCGCAATATATTTCTGGACACCTAGTGTCCAGAAAGGTTTTGCGGTATGGCGCGCAATATATTTCTGGACACCTAGTGTCCAGAAATATTTTGCGGTATGGCGCGCAATATATTTCTGGACACCTAGTGTCCAGAAATATTTTGCGGTATGGCGCGCCATATATTTCTGGACACCTAGTGTCCAGAAAGGTTTTGCGGTATGGCGCGCAATATATTTCTGGACACCTAGTGTCCAGAAATATTTTGCGGTATGGCGCGCAATATATTTCTGGACACCTAGTGTCCAGAAATATTTTGCGGTATGGCGCGCAATATATTTCTGGACACCTAGTGTCCAGAAATATTTTGCCGTATGGCGCGCAATATATTTCTGGACACCTAGCGTCCAGAACGGTTTTGCGGTATGGCGCGCAATATATTTATGGACACCTAGTGTCCAGGTATGGCGCGCAATATATTTCTGGACACCTAGTGTCCAGAAATATTTTGCGGTATGGCGCGCAATATATTTCTGGACACCTAGTGTCCAGAAATATTTTGCCGTATGGCGCGCAATATATTTCTGGACACCTAGTGTCCAATATATGGACACCTAGCGCAATATATTTCTGGACACCTAGTGTCCAGAAAGGTTTTGCGGTATGGCGCGCAATATATTTCTGGACACCTAGTGTCCAGAAATATTTTGCGGTATGGCGCGCAATATATTTCTGGACACCTAGTGTCCAGAAAGGTTTTGCGGTATGGCGCGCAATATATTTCTGGACACCTAGTGTACAGAAATATTTTGCGGTATGGCGCGCAATATATTTATGGACACCTAGTGTCCAGAAATATTTTGCGGTATGGCGCGCAATATATTTCTGGACACCTAGTGTCCAGAAATATTTTGCGGTATGGCGCGCAATATATTTCTGGACACCTAGTGTTCAGAAAGGTTTTGCGGTATGGTGCGCAAATATATTTATGGCCACTTAGTGTCCAGAAATATTTTGCGGTATGGCGCGCAATATATTTCTGGACACCTAGTGTCCAGAAAGGTTTTGCGGTATGGCGCGCAAAATATTTCTGGACACAAGTTGTCCGGTATGGCGCGCAATATATTTCTGGACACCTAGTGTCCAGAAATATTTTGCGGTATGCGCGCAATATATTTCTGGACACCTAGTGTCCAGAAAGGTTTTGCGGTATGGCGCGCAATATATTTCTGGACACCTAGTGTCCAGAAAGGTTTTGCGGTATGGCGCGCAATATATTTCTGGACACCTAGTGTCCAGAAATATTTTGCGGTATGGCGCGCAATATATTTCTGGACACCTAGTGTCCAGAAATATTTTGCGGTATGGCGCGCCATATATTTCTGGACACCTAGTGTCCAGAAAGGTTTTGCGGTATGGCGCGCAATATATTTCTGGACACCTAGTGTCCAGAAATATTTTGCGGTATGGCGCGCAATATATTTCTGGACACCTAGTGGTATGGCGCGCAATATATTTCTGGACACCTAGTGTCCAGAAATATTTTGCGGTATGCGCGCAATATATTTCTGGACACCTAGTGTCCAGAAAGGTTTTGCGGTATGGCGCGCAATATATTTCTGGACACCTAGTGTCCAGAAAGGTTTTGCGGTATGGCGCGCAATATATTTCTGGACACCTAGTGTCCAGAAATATTTTGCGGTATGGCGCGCAATATATTTCTGGACACCTAGTGTTCAGAAAGGTTTTGCGGTATGGTGCGCAAATATATTTATGGCCACTTAGTGTCCAGAAATATTTTGCGGTATGGCGTGCAATATATTTCTGGACACCTAGTGTCCAGAAAGGTTTTGCGGTATGGCGCGCAAAATATTTCTGGACACAAGTTGTCCGGTATGGCGCGCAATATATTTCTGGACACCTAGTGTCCAGAAATATTTTGCGGTATGCGCGCAATATATTTCTGGACACCTAGTGTCCAGAAAGGTTTTGCGGTATGGCGCGCAATATATTTCTGGACACCTAGTGTCCAGAAAGGTTTTGCGGTATGGCGCGCAATATATTTCTGGACACCTAGTGTCCAGAAATATTTTGCGGTATGGCGCGCAATATATTTCTGGACACCTAGTGTCCAGAAATATTTTGCGGTATGGCGCGCCATATATTTCTGGACACCTAGTGTCCAGAAAGGTTTTGCGGTATGGCGCGCAATATATTTCTGGACACCTAGTGTCCAGAAATATTTTGCGGTATGGCGCGCAATATATTTCTGGACACCTAGTGGTATGGCGCGCAATATATTTCTGGACACCTAGTGTCCAGAAATATTTTGCGGTATGCGCGCAATATATTTCTGGACACCTAGTGTCCAGAAAGGTTTTGCGGTATGGCGCGCAATATATTTCTGGACACCTAGTGTCCAGAAAGGTTTTGCGGTATGGCGCGCAATATATTTCTGGACACCTAGTGTCCAGAAATATTTTGCGGTATGGCGCGCAATATATTTCTGGACACCTAGTGTCCAGAAAGGTTTTGCGGTATGGCGCGCAATATATTTCTGGACACCTAGTGTCCAGAAATATTTTGCGGTATGGCGCGCAATATATTTCTGGACACCTAGTGTCCAGAAATATTTTGCGGTATGGCGCGCAATATATTTCTGGACACCTAGTGTCCAGAAATATTTTGCGGTATGGCGCGCAATATATTTCTGGACACCTAGTGTCCAGAAATATTTTGCGGTATGGCGCGCCATATATTTCTGGACACCTAGTGTCCAGAAAGGTTTTGCGGTATGGCGCGCAATATATTTCTGGACACCTAGTGTCCAGAAATATTTTGCGGTATGGCGCGCAATATATTTCTGGACACCTAGTGTCCAGAAAGGTTTTGCGGTATGGCGCGCAATATATTTCTGGACACCTAGTGTCCAGAAATATTTTGCGGTATGCGCGCAATATATTTCTGGACACCTAGTGTCCAGAAAGGTTTTGCGGTATGGCGCGCAATATATTTCTGGACACCTAGTGTCCAGAAATATTTTGCGGTATGGCGCGCAATATATTTATGGACACCTAGTGTCCAGAAATATTTTGCGGTATGGCGCGCAATATATTTATGGACACCTACTGTCCAGAAAGGTTTTGCGGTATGGCGCGCAATATATTTCTGGACACCTGGTGTCCAGAAAGGTTTTGCGGTATGGCGCGCAATATATTTCTGGACACCTAGGGTCCAGAAATATTTTGCGGAATGGCGCGCAATATATTTCTGGACACCTAGTGTCCAGAAAGGTTTTGCGGTATGGCGCGCAATATATTTCTGGACACCTGGTGTCCAGAAAGGTTTTGCGGTATGGCGCGCAATATATTTCTGGACACCTAGTGTCCACCTAGTCCACCTAGTGTATGGCGCGCAATATATTTATGGACACCTAGTGTCCAGAAATATTCCTAACAAAAACTGTCCAGAAATTATATGGACAGGTATGGCGCCATACCGTGTCCAGAAATATTTTGCGGTATGGCGCGCAATATATTTCTGGACACCTAGTGTCCAGAAACGTTTTGCGGTATGGCGCGCAATATATTTCTGGACACCTAGTGTCCAGAAAGGTTTTGCGGTATGGCGCGCAATATATTTCTGGACACCTAGTGTCCAGAAAGGTTTTGCGGTATGGCGCGCAATATATTTCTGAACACCTAGTGTCCAGAAATATTTTGCAATATGGCGCGCAATATATTTATGGACACCTAGTGTCCAGAAATATTTTGCGGTATGGCGCGCAATATATTTCTGGACACCTAGTGTCCAGAAAGGTTTTGCGGTATGGCGCGCAATATATTTCTGGACACCTAGTGTCCAGAAATATTTTGCAGTATGGCGCGCAGTATATTTCTGGACACCTAGTGTCCAGAAAGGTTTTGCGGTATGGCGCGCAATATATTTCTGGACACCTAGTGTCCAGAAAGGTTTAGCGGTATGGCGCGCAATATATTTCTGGACACCTAGTGTCCAGAAAGGTTTTGCGGTATGGCGCGCAATATATTTCTGGACACCAAGTGTCCAGAAATATTTTGCGGTATGGCGCGCAATATATTTCTGGACACCTAGTGCCAGAAATATTTTGCAGTATGGCGCGCAATATATTTATGGACACCTAGTGTCCAGAAATATTTTGCGGTATGGCGCGCAATATATTTCTGGACACCTAGTGTCCAGAAAGGTTTTGCGGTATGGCGCGCAATATATTTCTGGACACCTAGTGTCCAGAAATATTTTGCGGTATGGCGCGCAATATATTTCTGGAGACCTAGTGTCCAGAAAGGTTTTGCGGTATGGCGCGCAATATATTTCTGGACACCTAGTGTCCAGAAAGGTTTTGCGGTATGGCGCGCAATATATTTCTGGACACCTAGTGTCCAGAAAGGCCTTGCGATATGACGCGCAATATATTTCTAGACACCTAGTGTCCAGAAATATTTTGCGGTATGGCGCGCAATATATTTATGGACACCTAGTGTCCAGAAATATTTTGCGGTATGGCGCGCAATATATTTATGGACACCTAGTGTCGCGCAATATATTTATGGACACCTAGTGTCCAGAAAGGTTTTGCGGTATGGCGCGCAATATATTTCTGGACACCTAGTGTCCAGAAATATTTTGCGGTATGGCGCGCAATATATTTATGGACACCTAGTGTCCAGAAAGGTTTTGCGGTATGGCGCGCAATATATTTCTGGACACCTAGTGTCCAGAAATATTTTGCGGTATGGTGCGTAATATATTTCTGGACACCTAGTGTCCAGAAAGGTTTTGCGGTATGGCGCGCAATATATTTCTGGACACCTAGTGTCGAGAAATATTTTGCGGTATGGCGCGCAATATATTTCTGGACACCTAGTGTCCAGAAATATTTTGCGGTATGGCGCGCAACATATTTCTGGACACCTAGTGTCCAGAAATATTTTGCGGTATGGCGCGCAATATATTTCTGGACACCTAGTGTCCAGAAATATTTTGCGGTATGGCGCGCAATATATTTCTGGGCACCTAGTGTCCAGAAAGGTTTTGCGGTATGGCGCGCAATATATTTCTGGACACCTAGTGTCGAGAAATATTTTGCGGTATGGCGCGCAATATATTTCTGGACACCTAGTGTCCAGAAATATTTTGCGGTATGGCGCGCAATATATTTATGGACACCTAGTGTCCAGAAATATTTTGCGGTATGGCGCGCAATATATTTCTGGACACCTAGTGTCCAGAAATATTTTGCGGTATGGCGCGCAATATATTTATGGACACCTAGTGTCCAGAAATATTTTGCGGTATGGCGCGCAATATATTTCTGGAAATATTTTGCGGTATGGCGCGCAATATATTTATGGACACCTAGTGTCCAGAACTATTTTGCGGTATGGCGCGCAATATATTTCTGGACACCTAGTGTCCAAAAATATTTTGCGGTATGGCGCGCAATATATTTATGGACACCTAGTGTCCAGAAATATTTTGCGGTATGGCGCGCAATATATTTATGGACACCGAGTGTCCAGAAAGGTTTTGCGGTATGGCGCGCAATATATTTCTGGACACCTAGTGTCCAGAAATATTTTGCGGTATGGCGCGTAATATATTTCTGGACACCTAGTGTCCAGAAAGGTTTTGCGGTATGGCGCGCAATATATTTCTGGACACCTAGTGTCCAGAAATATTTTGCGGTATGGCGCGCAATATATTTCTGGACACCTAGTGTCCAGAAAGGTTTTGCGGTATGGCGCGCAACATATTTCTGGACACCTAGCGTCCAGAAATATTTTGCGGTATGGCACTAATATATTTCTGGACACCTAGTGTCCAGAAATATTTTGCGGTATGGCGCGCAATATATTTATGGACACCTAGAAATATATATTTCTGGACACTAGGTGTCCATAATATATTCCTAGTGTCCTATACACTAGGTGTCCAGAAATATATTGCGCGCCATACCGCAAAATATTTCTGGAAACTAGGTGTCCAGAAATATATTTTGCGGTATGGTGTCCAGAAATATTAATATAATATATTTCTGGACACCTAGTGTCCAGAAATATTTTGCCGTATGGCGCGCAATATATTTCTGGACACCTAGTGTCCAGAAATATTTTGCGGTATGGCGCGCAATATATTTCTGGACACCTAGTGTATAGGACACTAGGTATATTGTATGGCGCATAATATGGCGCGTAATATATATAAAGGTTTTGCGGTATGGCGCGCAATATATTTCTGGACACCTAGTGTCCAGAAAGGTTTTGCGGTATGGCGCGCAATATATTTCTGGACACCTAGTGTCCAGAAATATTTTTATGGACACCTAGTGTCCAGAAATATTTTGCGGTATGGCGCGCAATATATTTCTGGACACCTAGTGTCCAGAAATATTTTGCGGTATGGCGCGCAATATATTTATGGACACCTAGTGTCCAGAAATATTTTGCGGTATGGCGCGCAATATATTTCTGGACACCTAGTGTCCAGAAATATTTTGCGATATGGCGCGCAATATATTTCTGGACACCTAGTGTACAGAAATATTTTGCGGTATGGCGCGCAATATATTTCTGGACACCTAGTGTCCAGAAATATTTTGCGGTATGGCGCGCAATATATTTCTGGACACCTAGTGTCCAGAAATATTTTGCGGTATGGCGCGCAATATATTTCTGGACAGCTAGTGTCCAGAAATATTTTGCGGTATGGCGCGCAATATATTTCTGGACACCTAGTGTCCAGAAATATTTTGCGGTATGGCGCGCAATATATTTCTGGACACCTAGTGTCCAGAAATATTTTGCGGTATATTTATGGACACCTAGTGTCCAGAAAGGTTTTGCGGTATGGCGCGCAATATATTTCTGGACACCTAGTGTCGAGAAATATTTTGCGGTATGGCGCGCAATATATTTCTGGACACCTTGTGTCCAGAAATATTTTGCGGTATGGCGCGCAATATATTTATGGACACCTAGTGTCCACAAATATTTTGCGGTATGGCGCGCAATATATTTCTGGACACCTAGTGTCCAGAAATATTTTGCGGTATGGCGCGCAATATATTTCTGGACACCTAGTGTCCAGAAATATTTTGCGGTATGGCGCGCAATATATTTATGGACACCTAGTGTCCAGAAATATTTTGCGGTATGGCGCGCAATATATTTATGGACACCTAGTGTCCAGAAATATTTTGCGGTATGGCGCGCAATATATTTATGGACACCTAGTGTCCAGAAATATTTTGCGGTATGGCGCGCAATATACCTAGTGTCCTATACACTAGGTGTCCAGAAATATATTGCGCGCCATACGGCAAAATATTTTGCGGTATGGCGCGCAATACTCTGGACACCTAGTGTCCAGAAATATTTTGCGGTATGGCGCGCAACATATTTCTGGACACCTAGTGTCCAGAAATATTTTGCGGTATGGCGCGCAACATATTTCTGGACACCTAGTGTCCAGAAATATTTTGCGGTATGGCGCGCAATATATTTCTGGACACCTAGTGTCCAGAAATATTTTGCGGTATGGCGCGCAACATATTTCTGGACACCTAGTGTCCAGAAATATTTTGCGGTATGGCGCGCAATATATTTCTGGACACCTAGTGTCCAGAAATATTTTGCGGTATGGCGCGCAATATATTTCTGGACACCTAGTGTCCAGAAATATTTTGCGGTATGGCGCGTAATATATATAAAGGTTTTGCGGTATGGCGCGCAATATATTTCTGGACACCTAGTGTCTAGAAATATTTTGCGGTATGGCGCGCAATATATTTATGGACACCTAGTGTCCAGAAAGGTTTTGCGGTATGGCGCGCAATATATTTCTGGACACCTAGTGTCCAGAAATATTTCGCGGTATGGTGCGTAATATATTTCTGGGCACCTAGTGTCCAGAAAGGTTTTGCGGTATGGCGCGCAATATATTTATGGACACCTAGTGTCCACAAATATTTTGCGGTATGGCGCGCAATATATTTCTGGACACCTAGTGTCCAGAAATATTTTGCGGTATGGCGCGCAATATATTTCTGGACACCTAGTGTCCAGAAATATTTTGCGGTATGGCGCGCAATATATTTATGGACACCTAGTGTCCAGAAATATTTTGCGGTATGGCGCGCAATATATTTATGGACACCTAGTGTCCAGAAATATTTTGCGGTATGGCGCGCAATATATTTATGGACACCTAGTGTCCAGAAATATTTTGCGGTATGGCGCGCAATATACCTAGTGTCCTATACACTAGGTGTCCAGAAATATATTGCGCGCCATACGGCAAAATATTTTGCGGTATGGCGCGCAATACTCTGGACACCTAGTGTCCAGAAATATTTTGCGGTATGGCGCGCAACATATTTCTGGACACTAGGTGTCCAGAGTATTGCGCGCCATACCGCAAAATATTTTGCCGTATGGCGCGCAATATATTTCTGGACACCTAGTGTATAGGACACTAGGTATATTGCGCGCCATACCGCAAAATATTTCTGGACACTAGGTGTCCATAAATATATTGCGCGCCATACCGCAAAATATTTCTGGACACTAGGTGTCCATAAATATATTGCGCGCCATACCGCAAAATATTTCTGGACACTAGGTGTCCATAAATATATTGCGCGCCATACCGCAAAATATTTCTGGACACTAGGTGTCCAGAAATATATTGCGCGCCATACCGCAAAATATTTCTGGACACTAGGTGTCCAGAAATATATTGCGCGCCATACCGCAAAATATTTGTGGACACTAGGTGTCCATAAATATATTGCGCGCCATACCGCAAAACCTTTCTGGACACTAGGTGCCCAGAAATATATTACGCACCATACCGCGAAATATTTCTGGACACTAGGTGTCCAGAAATATATTGCGCGCCATACCGCAAAACCTTTCTGGACACTAGGTGTCCATAAATATATTGCGCGCCATACCGCAAAATATTTCTAGACACTAGGTGTCCAGAAATATATTGCGCGCCATACCGCAAAACCTTTATATATATTACGCGCCATACCGCAAAATATTTCTGGACACTAGGTGTCCAGAAATATATTGCGCGCCATACCGCAAAATATTTCTGGACACTAGGTGTCCAGAAATATATTGCGCGCCATACCGCAAAATATTTCTGGACACTAGGTGTCCAGAAATATGTTGCGCGCCATACCGCAAAATATTTCTGGACACTAGGTGTCCAGAAATATATTGCGCGCCATACCGCAAAATATTTCTGGACACTAGGTGTCCAGAAATATGTTGCGCGCCATACCGCAAAATATTTCTGGACACTAGGTGTCCAGAAATATGTTGCGCGCCATACCGCAAAATATTTCTGGACACTAGGTGTCCAGAGTATTGCGCGCCATACCGCAAAATATTTTGCCGTATGGCGCGCAATATATTTCTGGACACCTAGTGTATAGGACACTAGGTATATTGCGCGCCATACCGCAAAATATTTCTGGACACTAGGTGTCCATAAATATATTGCGCGCCATACCGCAAAATATTTCTGGACACTAGGTGTCCATAAATATATTGCGCGCCATACCGCAAAATATTTCTGGACACTAGGTGTCCATAAATATATTGCGCGCCATACCGCAAAATATTTCTGGACACTAGGTGTCCAGAAATATATTGCGCGCCATACCGCAAAATATTTCTGGACACTAGGTGTCCAGAAATATATTGCGCGCCATACCGCAAAATATTTGTGGACACTAGGTGTCCATAAATATATTGCGCGCCATACCGCAAAATATTTCTGGACACAAGGTGTCCAGAAATATATTGCGCGCCATACCGCAAAATATTTATCGACACTAGGTGTCCAGAAATATATTGCGCGCCATACCGCAAAACCTTTCTGGACACTAGGTGTCCATAAATATACCGCAAAATATTTCTGGACACTAGGTGTCCAGAAATATATTGCGCGCCATACCGCAAAATATTTCTGGACACTAGGTGTCCAGAAATATATTGCGCGCCATACCGCAAAATATTTCTGGACACTAGCTGTCCAGAAATATATTGCGCGCCATACCGCAAAATATTTCTGGACACTAGGTGTCCAGAAATATATTGCGCGCCATACCGCAAAATATTTCTGGACACTAGGTGTCCAGAAATATATTGCGCGCCATACCGCAAAATATTTCTGTACACTAGGTGTCCAGAAATATATTGCGCGCCATATCGCAAAATATTTCTGGACACTAGGTGTCCAGAAATATATTGCGCGCCATACCGCAAAATATTTCTGGACACTAGGTGTCCATAAATATATTGCGCGCCATACCGCAAAATATTTCTGGACACTAGGTGTCCAGAAATATATTGCGCGCCATACCGCAAAATATTTCTGGACACTAGGTGTCCATAAAAATATTTCTGGACACTAGGTGTCCAGAAATATATTGCGCGCCATACCGCAAAACCTTTCTGGACACTAGGTGTCCAGAAATATATTGCGCGCCATACCGCAAAACCTTTATATATATTACGCGCCATATTATGCGCCATACAATATACCTAGTGTCCTATACACTAGGTGTCCAGAAATATATTGCGCGCCATACCGCAAAATATTTCTGGACACTAGGTGTCCAGAAATATATTGCGCGCCATACGGCAAAATATTTCTGGACACTAGGTGTCCAGAAATATATTATATTAATATTTCTGGACACCATACCGCAAAATATATTTCTGGACACCTAGTTTCCAGAAATATTTTGCGGTATGGCGCGCAATATATTTCTGGACACCTAGTGTATAGGACACTAGGAATATATTATGGACACCTAGTGTCCAGAAATATATATTTCTAGGTGTCCATAAATATATTGCGCGCCATACCGCAAAATATTTCTGGACACTAGGTGTCCAGAAATATATTAGTGCCATACCGCAAAATATTTCTGGACGCTAGGTGTCCAGAAATATGTTGCGCGCCATACCGCAAAACCTTTCTGGACACTAGGTGTCCAGAAATATATTGCGCGCCATACCGCAAAATATTTCTGGACACTAGGTGTCCAGAAATATATTGCGCGCCATACCGCAAAACCTTTCTGGACACTAGGTGTCCAGAAATATATTACGCGCCATACCGCAAAATATTTCTGGACACTAGGTGTCCAGAAATATATTGCGCGCCATACCGCAAAACCTTTCTGGACACTCGGTGTCCATAAATATATTGCGCGCCATACCGCAAAATATTTCTGGACACTAGGTGTCCATAAATATATTGCGCGCCATACCGCAAAATATTTTTGGACACTAGGTGTCCAGAAATATATTGCGCGCCATACCGCAAAATAGTTCTGGACACTAGGTGTCCATAAATATATTGCGCGCCATACCGCAAAATATTTCCAGAAATATATTTCTGGACACCTAGTGTCCAGAAATATTTTGCGGTATGGCGCGCAATATATTTCTGGACACCTAGTGTCCAGAAATATTTTGCGGTATGGCGCGCAACATATTTCTGGACACCTAGTGTCCAGAAATATTTTGCGGTATGGCGCGCAATATATTTCTGGACACCTAGTGTCCAGAAATATTTTGCGGTATGGCGCGCAATATATTTCTGGACACCTAGTGTCCAGAAATATTTTGCGGTATGGCGCGTAATATATATAAAGGTTTTGCGGTATGGCGCGCAATATATTTCTGGACACCTAGTGTCTAGAAATATTTTGCGGTATGGCGCGCAATATATTTATGGACACCTAGTGTCCAGAAAGGTTTTGCGGTATGGCGCGCAATATATTTCTGGACACCTAGTGTCCAGAAATATTTTGCGGTATGGTGCGTAATATATTTCTGGGCACCTAGTGTCCAGAAAGGTTTTGCGGTATGGCGCGCAATATATTTATGGACACCTAGTGTCCACAAATATTTTGCGGTATGGCGCGCAATATATTTCTGGACACCTAGTGTCCAGAAATATTTTGCGGTATGGCGCGCAATATATTTCTGGACACCTAGTGTCCAGAAATATTTTGCGGTATGGCGCGCAATATATTTATGGACACCTAGTGTCCAGAAATATTTTGCGGTATGGCGCGCAATATATTTATGGACACCTAGTGTCCAGAAATATTTTGCGGTATGGCGCGCAATATACCTAGTGTCCTATACACTAGGTGTCCAGAAATATATTGCGCGCCATACGGCAAAATATTTTGCGGTATGGCGCGCAATACTCTGGACACCTAGTGTCCAGAAATATTTTGCGGTATGGCGCGCAACATATTTCTGGACACCTAGTGTCCAGAAATATTTTGCGGTATGGCGCGCAACATATTTCTGGACACCTAGTGTCCAGAAATAGTTTGCGGTATGGCGCGCAATATATTTCTGGACACCTAGTGTCCAGAAATATTTTGCGGTATGGCGCGCAACATATTTCTGGACACCTAGTGTCCAGAAATATTTTGCGGTATGGCGCGCAATATATTTCTGGACACCTAGTGTCCAGAAATATTTTGCGGTATGGCGCGCAATATATTTCTGGACACCTAGTGTCCAGAAATATTTTGCGGTATGGCGCGTAATATATATAAAGGTTTTGCGGTATGGCGCGCAATATATTTCTGGACACCTAGTGTCCAGAAATATATTGCGGTATGGCGCGCAATATATTTATGGACACCTAGTGTCCAGAAAGGTTTTGCGGTATGGCGCGCAATATATTTCTGGACACCTAGTGTCCAGAAATATTTTGCGGTATGGTGCGTAATATATTTCTGGGCACCTAGTGTCCAGAAAGGTCTTGCGGTATGGCGCGCAATATATTTCTGGACACCTAGTGTCGAGAAATATTTTGCGGTATGGCGCGCAATATATTTCTGGACACCTAGTGTCCAGAAATATTTTGCGGTATGGCGCGCAATATATTTATGGACACCTAGTTTCCAGAAATATTTTGCGGTATGGAGCGCAATATATTTCTGGACACCTAGTGTCCAGAAATATTTTGCGGTATGGCGCGCAATATATTTCTGGACACCTAGTGTCCAGAAATATTTTGCGGTATGGCGCGCAATATATTTCTGGACACCTAGTGTCCAGAAATATTTTGCGGTATGGCGCGCAATATATTTCTGGACACCTAGTGTCCAGAAATATTTTGCGGTATGGCGCGCAACATATTTCTGGACACCTAGTGTCCAGAAATATTTTGCGGTATGGCGCGCAATATATTTCTGGACACCTAGTGTCCAGAAATATTTTGCGGTATGGCGCGTAATATATATAAAGGTTTTGCGGTATGGCGCGCAATATATTTCTGGACACCTAGTGTCCAGAAATATATTGCGGTATGGCGCGCAATATATTTATGGACACCTAGTGTCCAGAAAGGTTTTGCGGTATGGCGCGCAATATATTTCTGGACACCTAGTGTCCAGAAATATTTTGCGGTATGGTGCGTAATATATTTCTGGGCACCTAGTGTCCAGAAAGGTCTTGCGGTATGGCGCGCAATATATTTCTGGACACCTAGTGTCGAGAAATATTTTGCGGTATGGCGCGCAATATATTTCTGGACACCTAGTGTCCAGAAATATTTTGCGGTATGGCGCGCAATATATTTATGGACACCTAGTTTCCAGAAATATTTTGCGGTATGGAGCGCAATATATTTCTGGACACCTAGTGTCCAGAAATATTTTGCGGTATGGCGCGCAATATATTTCTGGACACCTAGTGTCCAGAAATATTTTGCGGTATGGCGCGCAATATATTTCTGGACACCTAGTGTCCAGAAATATTTTGCGGTATGGCGCGCAATATATTTCTGGACACCTAGTGTCCAGAAATATTTTGCGGTATGGCGCGCAACATATTTCTGGACACCTAGTGTCCAGAAATAGTTTGCGGTATGGCGCGCAATATATTTCTGGACACCTAGTGTCCAGAAATATTTTGCGGTATGGCGCGCAACATATTTCTGGACACCTAGTGTCCAGAAATATTTTGCGGTATGGCGCGCAATATATTTCTGGACACCTAGTGTCCAGAAATATTTTGCGGTATGGCGCGCAATATATTTCTGGACACCTAGTGTCCAGAAATATTTTGCGGTATGGCGCGTAATATATATAAAGGTTTTGCGGTATGGCGCGCAATATATTTCTGGACACCTAGTGTCCAGAAATATATTGCGGTATGGCGCGCAATATATTTATGGACACCTAGTGTCCAGAAAGGTTTTGCGGTATGGCGCGCAATATATTTCTGGACACCTAGTGTCCAGAAATATTTTGCGGTATGGCGCGCAATATATTTCTGGACACCTAGTGTCCAGAAATATTTTGCGGTATGGTGCGTAATATATTTCTGGGCACCTAGTGTCCAGAAAGGTCTTGCGGTATGGCGCGCAATATATTTCTGGACACCTAGTGTCGAGAAATATTTTGCGGTATGGCGCGCAATATATTTCTGGACACCTAGTGTCCAGAAATATTTTGCGGTATGGCGCGCAATATATTTCTGGACACCTAGTGTCCAGAAATATTTTGCGGTATGGCGCGCAATATATTTCTGGACACCTAGTGTCCAGAAATATTTTGCGGTATGGCGCGCAATATATTTCTGGACACCTAGTGTCCAGAAATATTTTGCGGTATGGCGCGTAATATATTTCTGGACACCTAGCGCCATACCGCAAAACTTTTCTGGACACTAGGTGTCCAGAAATATATGACGCGCCATACCGCAAAATATTTCTGGACACTAGGTGTCCATAAATATATTGCGCGCCATACCGCAAAATATATATATATAGGTTTTTGGACACCTAGTGTCCAGAAATATTTTGCGGTATGGCGCGCAATATATTTCTGGACACCTAGTGTCCACCTGGACACCTAGTGTCCAAAAATATTTTGCGGTATGGCGCGCAATATATTTATGGACACCTAGTGTCAAGAAATATTTTGCGGTATGGCGCGCAATATATTTCTGGACACCTAGTGTCCAGAAATATTTTGCGGTATGGCGCGCAATATATTTATGGACACCTAGTTTCCAGAAATATTTTGCGGTATGGCGCGCAATATATTTCTGGACACCTAGTGTCCAGAAATATTTTGCGGTATGGCGCGCAATATATTTCTGGACACCTAGTGTCCAGAAATATTTTGCGGTATGGCGCGCAATATATTTATGGACACCTAGTGCCCAGAAATATTTTGCGGTATGGCGCGCAATATATTTATGGACACCTAGTGTCCAGAAATATTTTGCGGTATGGCGCGCAATATATTTCTGGACACCTAGTGTCCAGAAATATTTTGCGGTATGGCGCGCAATATATTTCTGGACACCTAGTGTCCAGAAATATTTTGCGGTATGGCGCGCAATATATTTCTGGACACCTAGTGTCCAGAAATATTTTGCGGTATGGCGCGCAATATATTTCTGGACACCTAGTGTCCAGAAATATTTTGCGGTATGGCGCGCAATATATTTCTGGACACCTAGTGTCCAGAAATATTTTGCGGTATGGCGCGCAATATATTTCTGGACACCTAGTGTCCAGAAAGGTTTTGCGGTATGGCGCGCAATATATTTCTGGACACCTAGTGTCCAGAAATATTTTGCGGTATGGCGCGCAATATATTTCTTGACACCTAGTGTCCAAAAATATTTTGCGGTATGGCGCGCAATATATTTATGGACACCTAGTGTCCAGAAATATTTTGCGGTATGGCGCGCAATATATTTATGGACACCTAGTGTCCAGAAAGGTTTTGCGGTATGGCGCGCAATATATTTCTGGACACCTAGTGTCCAGAAATATTTTGCGGTATGGCGCGCAATATATTTCTGGACACCTAGTGTCCAGAAATATTTTGCGGTATGGCGCGCAATATATTTCTGGACACCTAGTGTCCAGAAATATTTTGCGGTATGGCGCGCAATATATTTCTGGACACCTAGTGTCCAGAAATATTTTGCGGTATGGCGCGCAATATATTTCTGGACACCTAGTGTCCAGAAAGGTTTTGCGGTATGGCGCGCAATATATTTCTGGACACCTAGTGTCCAAAAATATTTTGCGGTATGGCGCGCAATATATTTATGGACACCTAGTGTCCAGAAATATTTTGCGGTATGGCGCGCAATATATTTATGGACACCTAGTGTCCAGAAAGGTTTTGCGGTATGGCGCGCAATATATTTCTGGACACCTAGTGTCCAGAAATATTTTGCGGTATGGCGCGCAATATATTTATGGACACCTAGTGTCCAGAAATATTTTGCGGTATGGCGCGCAATATATTTCTGGACACCTAGTGTCCAGAAATATTTTGCGGTATGGCGCGCAATATATTTATGGACACCTAGTGCCCAGAAATATTTTGCGGTATGGCGCGCAATATATTTATGGACACCTAGTGTCCAGAAATATTTTGCGGTATGGCGCGCAATATATTTCTGGACACCTAGTGTCCAGAAATATTTTGCGGTATGGCGCGCAATATATTTCTGGACACCTAGTGTCCAGAAATATTTTGCGGTATGGCGCGCAATATATTTCTGGACACCTAGTGTCCAGAAATATTTTGCGGTATGGCGCGCAATACATTTCTGGACACCTAGTGTCCAGAAATATTTTGCGGTATGGCGCGCAATATATTTCTGGACACCTAGTGTCCAAAAATATTTTGCGGTATGGCGCGCAATATATTTATGGACACCTAGTGTCCAGAAATATTTTGCGGTATGGCGCGCAATATATTTATGGACACCTAGTGTCCAGAAAGGTTTTGCGGTATGGCGCGCAATATATTTCTGGACACCTAGTGTTTTGCGGTATGGCGCGCAATATATTTCTGGACACCTAGTGTCCAAAAATATTTTGCGGTATGGCGCGCAATATATTTATGGACACCTAGTGTCCAGAAATATTTTGCGGTATGGCGCGCAATATATTTATGGACACCTAGTGTCCAGAAAGGTTTTGCGGTATGGCGCGCACTAGTGTCCAATTTCTGGACACCTAGTGTCCAGAAATATTTTGCGGTATGGCGCGTAATATATTTCTGGACACCTAGTGTCCAGAAAGGTTTTGCGGTATGGCGCGCAATATATTTCTGGACACCTAGTGTCCAGAAATATTTTGCGGTATGGCGCGCAATATATTTCTGGACACCTAGTGTCCAGAAATATTTTGCGGTATGGCACGCAATATATTTCTGGACACCTAGTGTCCAGAAATATTTTGCGGTATGGCGCGCAATATATTTCTGGACACCTAGTGTCCAAAAATATTTTGCGGTATGGCGCGCAATATATTTCTGGACACCTAGTGTCCAGAAATATTTTGCGGTATGGCGCGTAATATATTTCTGGACACCTAGTGTCCAGAAAGGTTTTGCGGTATGGCGCGCAATATATTTCTGGACACCTAGTGTCCAGAAATATTTTGCGGTATGGCGCGCAATATATTTATGGACACCTAGTGTCCAGAAATATTTTGCGGTATGGCGCGCAATATATTTATGGACACCTAGTGTCCAGAAATATTTTTCGGTATGGCGCGCAATATATTTCTGGACACCTAGTGTCCAGAAATATTTTGCGGTATGGCGCGCAATATATTTATGGACACCTAGTGTCCAGAAATATTTTGCGGTATGGCGCGCAATATATTTCTGGACACCTAGTGTCCAGAAATATTTTGCGGTATGGCGCGCAATATATTTATGGACACCTAGTGTCCAGAAAGGTTTTGCGGTATGGCGCGCAATATATTTCTGGACACCTAGGTGTCCAGAAATATTTTGCGGTATGGCGCGCAATATATTTATGGACACCTAGTGTCCAGAAATATTTTGCGGTATGGCGCGCAATATATTTATGGACACCTAGTGTCCAGAAATATTTTGCGGTATGGCGCGCAATATATTTATGGACACCTAGTGTCCATGGCGCGCAATATATTTATGGACACCTAGAGTCCAGAAATATTTTGCGGTATGGCGCGCAATTTATTTATGGACACCTAGTGTCCAATATATTTCTGGACACCTAGTGTCCAGAAATATTTTGCGGTATGGCGCGCAATATATTTCTGGACACCTAGTGTCCAGAAATATTTTGCGGTATGGCGCGCAATATATTTCTGGACACCTAGTGTCCAGAAATATTTTGCGGTATGGCGCGCAATATATTTATAGACACCTAGTGTCCTCTGGACACCTAGTGTCCTCTGGACACCTAGTGTCCAGAAATATTTTGCGGTATGGCGCGCAATATATTTCTGGACACCTAGTGTCCAGAAATATTTTGCGGTATGGCGCGCAATATATTTATGGACACCTAGTGTCCAGAAATATTTTGCGGTATGGCGCGCAATATATTTATGGACACCTAGTGTCCAGAAATATTTTGCGGTATGGCGCGCAATATATTTATGGACACCTAGTGTCCAGAAATATTTTGCGGTATGGCGCGCAATATATTTCTGGACACCTAGTGTCCAGAAATATTTTGCGGTATGGCGCGCAATATATTTCTGGACACCTAGTGTCCAGAAATATTTTGCGGTATGTCGCGCAATTTATTTATGGACACCTAGTGTCCAGAAATATTTTGCGGTATGGCGCGCAATATATTTCTGGACACCTAGTGTCCAGAAATATTTTGCGGTATGGCGCGCAATATATTTATGGACACCTAGTGTCCAGAAATATTTTGCGGTATGGCGCGCAATATATTTCTGGACACCTAGTGTATGGCGGTATTTGCGGTATGGCGCGCAATATATTTCTGGACACCTAGTGTCCAGAAATATTTTGCGGTATGGCGCGCAATATATTTATGGACACCTAGTGTCCAGAAATATTTTGCGGTATGGCGCGCAATATATTTATGGACACCTAGTGTCCAGAAATATTTTGCGGTATGGCGCGCAATATATTTCTGGACACCTAGTGTCCAGAAATATTTTGCGGTATGGCGCGCAATATATTTCTGGACACCTAGTGTCCAGAAATATTTTGCGGTATGTCGCGCAATTTATTTATGGACACCTAGTGTCCAGAAATATTTTGCGGTATGGCGCGCAATATATTTCTGGACACCTAGTGTCCAGAAATATTTTGCGGTATGGCGCGCAATATATTTATGGACACCTAGTGTCCAGAAATATTTTGCGGTATGGCGCGCAATATATTTCTGGACACCTAGTGTATGGCGGTATTTGCGGTATGGCGCGCAATATATTTCTGGACACCTAGTGTCCAGAAAGGTTTTGCGGTATGGCGCGCAATATATTTCTGGACACCTAGTGTCCAGAAATATTTTGCGGTATGGTGCGCAATATATTTCTGGACACCTAGTGTCCAGAAATATTTTGCGGTATGGCGCGCAATATATTTCTGGACACCTAGTGTCCAGAAACGTTTTGCGGTATGGCGCGCAATATATTTCTGGACACCTAGTGTCCAGAAAGGTTTTGCGGTATGGCGCGCAATATATTTCTGGACACCTAGTGTCCAGAAAGGTTTTGCGGTATGGCGCGCAATATATTTCTGAACACCTAGTGTCCAGAAATATTTTGCAATATGGCGCGCAATATATTTATGGACACCTAGTGTCCAGAAATATTTTGCGGTATGGCGCGCAATATATTTCTGGACACCTAGTGTCCAGAAAGGTTTTGCGGTATGGCGCGCAATATATTTCTGGACACCTAGTGTCCAGAAATATTTTGCAGTATGGCGCGCAATATATTTCTGGACACCTAGTGTCCAGAAAGGTTTTGCGGTATGGCGCGCAATATATTTCTGGACACCTAGTGTCCAGAAAGGTTTTGCGGTATGGCGCGCAATATATTTCTGGACACCTAGTGTCCAGAAAGGTTTTGCGGTATGGCGCGCAATATATTTCTGGACACCAAGTGTCCAGAAATATTTTGCGGTATGGCGCGCAATATATTTCTGGACACCTAGTGCCAGAAATATTTTGCAGTATGGCGCGCAATATATTTATGGACACCTAGTGTCCAGAAATATTTTGCGGTATGGCGCGCAATATATTTCTGGACACCTAGTGTCCAGAAAGGTTTTGCGGTATGGCGCGCAATATATTTCTGGACACCTAGTGTCCAGAAATATTTTGCGGTATGGCGCGCAATATATTTCTGGAGACCTAGTGTCCAGAAAGGTTTTGCGGTATGGCGCGCAATATATTTCTGGACACCTAGTGTCCAGAAAGGTTTTGCGGTATGGCGCGCAATATATTTCTGGACACCTAGTGTCCAGAAAGGTTTTGCGATATGACGCGCAATATATTTCTAGACACCTAGTGTCCAGAAATATTTTGCGGTATGGCGCGCAATATATTTATGGACACCTAGTGTCCAGAAATATTTTGCGGTATGGCGCGCAATATATTTATGGACACCTAGTGTCGCGCAATATATTTATGGACACCTAGTGTCCAGAAAGGTTTTGCGGTATGGCGCGCAATATATTTCTGGACACCTAGTGTCCAGTGTATATTTATGGACACCTAGTGTCCAGAAATATTTTGCGGTATGGCGCGCAATATATTTCTGGACACCTAGTGTCCAGAAAGGTTTTGCGGTATGGCGCGCAATATATTTCTGGACACCTAATGTCCAGAAATATTTTGCGGTATGGCGCGCAATATATTTATGGACACCTAGTGTCCAGAAATATTTTGCGGTATGGCGCGCAATATATTTATGGACACCTAGTGTCCAGAAATATTTTGCGGCATGGCGCGCAATATATTTCTGGACACCTAGTGTCCAGAAATATTTTGCGGTATGGCGCGCAATATATTTCTGGACACCTAGTGTCCAGAAAGGTTTTGCGGTATGGCGCGCAATATATTTCTGGACACCTAGTGTCCAGAAAGGTTTTGCGATGTGACGCGCAATATATTTCTGGACACCTAGTGTCCAGAAA
>CAXITZ010000306.1:0-16928 GCA_964034865.1 Eristalis intricaria
ATTGCGCGCCATACCGCAAAATATTTCTGGACAGTAGGTGTCCAGAAATATATTGCGCGCCATACCGCAAAATATTTCTGGACAGTAGGCGTCCAGAAATATATTGCGCGCCATACCGCAAAATATTTCTGGACAGTAGGTGTCCAGAAATATATTGCGCGCCATACCGCAAAATATTTCTGGACAGTAGGTGTCCAGAAATATATTGCGCGCCATACCGCAAAATATTTCTGGACAGTAGGTGTCCAGAAATATATTGCGCGCCATACCGCAAAATATTTCTGGACAGTAGGTGTCCAGAAATATATTGCGCGCCATACCGCAAAATATTTCTGGACAGTAGGTGTCCAGAAATATATTGCGCGCCATACCGCAAAATATTTCTGGACAGTAGGTGTCCAGAAATATATTGCGCGCCATACCGCAAAATATTTCTGGACAGTAGGTGTCCAGAAATATATTGCGCGCCATACCGCAAAATATTTCTGGACAGTAGGTGTCCAGAAATATATTGCGCGCCATACCGCAAAATATTTCTGGACAGGAGGTGTCCAGAAATATATTGCGCGCCATACCGCAAAATATTTCTGTACAGTAGGTGTCCAGAAATATATTGCGCGCCATACCGCAAAATATTTCTGGACAGTAGGTGTCCAGAAATATATTGCGCGCCATACCGCAAAATATTTCTGGACAGTAGGTGTCCAGAAATATATTGCGCGCCATACCGCAAAATATTTCTGGACAGTAGGTGTCCAGAAATATATTGCGCGCCATACCGCAAAATATTTCTGACAGTAGGTGTCCAGAAATATATTGCGCGCCATACCGCAAAATATTTCTGGACAGTAGGTGTCCAGAAATAATATTGCGCGCCATACCGCAAAATATTTCTGGACAGTAGGTGTCCAGAAATATATTGCGCGCCATACCGCAAAATATTTCTGGACAGTAGGTGTCCAGAAATATATTGCGCGCCATACCGCAAAATATTTCTGGACAGTAGGTGTCCAGAAATATATTGCGCGCCATACCGCAAAATATTTCTGGACAGTAGGTGTCCAGAAATATATTGCGCGCCATACCGCAAAATATTTCTGGACAGTAGGTGTCCAGAAATATATTGCGCGCCATACCGCAAAATATTTCTGACAGTAGGTGTCCAGAAATATATTGCGCGCCATACCGCAAAATATTTCTGGACAGTAGGTGTCCAGAAATATATTGCGCGCCATACCGCAAAATATTTCTGGACAGTAGGTGTCCAGAAATATATTGCGCGCCATTCCGCAAAATATTTCTGGACAGTAGGTGTCCAGAAATATATTGCGCGCCATACCGCAAAATATTTCTGGACAGTAGGTGTCCAGAAATATATTGCGCGCCATACCGCAAAATATTTCTGGACAGGAGGTGTCCAGAAATATATTGCGCGCCATACCGCAAAATATTTCTGGACAGTAGGTGTCCAGAAATATATTGCGCGCCATACCGCAAAATATTTCTGGACAGTAGGTGTCCAGAAATATATTGCGCGCCATACCGCAAAATATTTCTGGACAGTAGGTGTCTAGAAATATATTGCGCGCCATACCGCAAAATATTTCTGGACAGTAGGTGTCCAGAAATATATTGCGCGCCATACCGCAAAATATTTCTGGACAGTAGGTGTCCAGAAATATATTGCGCGCCATACCGCAAAATATTTCTGACAGTAGGTGTCCTGAAATATATTGCGCGCCATACCGCAAAATATTTCTGGACAGTAGGTGTCCAGAAATATATTGCGCGCCATACCGCAAAATATTTCTGGACAGTAGGTGTCCAGAAATATATTGCGCGCCATACCGCAAAATATTTCTGGACAGTAGGTGTCCAGAAATATATTGCGCGCCATACCGCAAAATATTTCTGGACAGTAGGTGTCCAGAAATATATTGCGCGCCATACCGCAAAATATTTCTGGACAGTAGGTGTCCAGAAATATATTGCGCGCCATACCGCAAAATATTTCTGGACAGTAGGTGTCCAGAAATATATTGCGCGCCATACCGCAAAATATTTCTGGACAGTAGGTGTCCAGAAATATATTGCGCGCCATACCGCAAAATATTTCTGGACAGTAGGTGTCCAGAAATATATTGCGCGCCATACCGCAAAATATTTCTGGACAGTAGGTGTCCAGAAATATATTGCGCGCCATACCGCAAAATATTTCTGGACAGGAGGTGTCCAGAAATATATTGCGCGCCATACCGCAAAATATTTCTGGACAGTAGGTGTCCAGAAATATATTGCGCGCCATACCGCAAAATATTTCTGGACAGTAGGTGTCCAGAAATATATTGCGCGCCATACCGCAAAATATTTCTGGACAGCAGGTGTCCAGAAATATATTGCGCGCCATACCGCAAAATATTTCTGGACAGTAGGTGTCCAGAAATATATTGCGCGCCATACCGCAAAATATTATATACAGTAGGTGTCCAGAAATATATTGCGCGCCATACCGCAAAATATTTCTGGACAGTAGGTGTCCAGAAATATATTGCGCGCCATACCGCAAAATATTTCTGACAGTAGGTGTCCAGAAATATATTGCGCGCCATACCGCAAAATATTTCTGGACAGTAGGTGTCCAGAAATATATTGCGCGCCATACCGCAAAATATTTCTGGACAGTAGGTGTCCAGAAATATATTGCGCGCCATACCGCAAAATATTTCTGGACAGTAGGTGTCCAGAAATATATTGCGCGCCATACCGCAAAATATTTCTGGACAGTAGGTGTCCAGAAATATATTGCGCGCCATACCGCAAAATATTTCTGGACAGTAGGTGTCCAGAAATATATTGCGCGCCATACCGCAAAATATTTCTGACAGTAGGTGTCCAGAAATATATTGCGCGCCATACCGCAAAATATTTCTGGACAGTAGGTGTCCAGAAATATATTGCGCGCCATACCGCAAAATATTTCTGGACAGTAGGTGTCCAGAAATATATTGCGCGCCATACCGCAAAATATTTCTGGACAGTAGGTGTCCAGAAATATATTGCGCGCCATACCGCAAAATATTTCTGGACAGTAGGTGTCCAGAAATATATTGCGCGCCATACCGCAAAATATTTCTGGACAGTAGGTGTCCAGAAATATATTGCGCGCCATACCGCAAAATATTTCTGGACAGTAGGTGTCCAGAAATATATTGCGCGCCATACCGCAAAATATTTCTGGACAGTAGGTGTCCAGAAATATAGTGCGCGCCATACCGCAAAATATTTCTGGACAGTAGGTGTCCAGAAATATATTGCGCGCCATACCGCAAAATATTTCTGGACAGTAGGTGTCCAGAAATATATTGCGCGCCATACCGCAAAATATTTCTGGACAGTAGGTGTCCAGAAATATATTGCGCGCCATACCGCAAAATATTTCTGGACAGTAGGTGTCCAGAAATATATTGCGCGCCATACCGCAAAATATTTCTGGACAGTAGGTGTCCAGAAATATATTATTCCATTGTTCACATAGATTGTATCTGCAAAGCCGGAAGGGCTTGTCTGCAGAAGACTGGTTTCGATCATATACATTAAGTTAAGTTAAGTTCAAGCGTTCAATTTTTATATTATTTCAATTTACTTTAACACAGTAATTCAATATAAAGAAAAAAAAAAAAAAAACAAAAAAATTACGTTACAGAAATGAAAACAAGTAGATTTGTTACAAACTGGATGCTAAGTACATTTCTTTGGTTTTTCTTAAAATTTCAGTTTTTGTTAGGTTGCGAAATTCTTTTGGAAGTTCGTTAAGCACTGATGGCACTGCAACATTAAGCGTCCTTCTTCCGTACTCGTTCCAATACCTCGGGACTTCATAGACCTGTTGTTGTCTTCTTCTGGTATTTACTGCTTGTTGCGTCAGAGTTCTGTATGCATCGTCGTTGTAGAAGTGAGCAAGGATTTCTAGATTGTAGATCTGTTGAATATTCAGAAGATTTTGAGCTCCAGGGTTGAGTCTGGGGTTGTGCACTAATTTTTGCAGGCGCACATGTGTTCTTTGCAGGGATTGCATTTGCGATGCTTTTCCCCACGCTAATACGCCATATCTCATATGTGATTCAACTAAACCAAAATAGCATTGTCTAAGAACTTCAGGTGTGCAGAAATTTTTAAGATGGAAGAGTGCGTAAGCGGGTCGACACAATTTCTGTTTTATTTCTCTTATGTGGTAGCTCCATTTAAAGTTGTAATCAACGGTGAGTCCAAGATACTTGTATGTTGACACATTGTCGATGTATCCCTTGCATCTATCATTTTCTTTAACGTTACATCCATTCATGTGAAGACATTCTGTGTCATGAATTTTTATCTTGATTTTAGTTTTTGGGATATGCGGGGGACGAATATGCATTACCTTTGTCTTCAGTGCGTTAATAATTAATCCATGGTCGTGACACCAAGCTGTGATTCGATTAAATTCTATTTGCAATAAGCTTGCAGCTTCATTTACGTTCCTATGGCTAATTACAATCGCTGTATCGTCCGCGTATGCGTATCCCGTGCTGTACTTCAGCAATGACATCAGATCATTGGCGTAGATAATAAATAGGAGAGGGCCTAGTTTTGATCCCTGTGGTACACCATATACAACATCTTCATCTTCACTTAAGAATTCGCCAATTTTAACTTTAAATTTTCGGTCTCTTAAGTAGTTTTCAAACCATGATAATATACTGCCCCGAACACCAATCCTTTCTAACTGTCTCAGTAATTGTTTGTGACTTAATGTATCGAAGGCTTTTTTAAAATCAATGAATAGAACCACTGTGCTTTGATTTTTATCCAGGCTTTGGTTTATTTTATTCGCAAAAATTGCCAGCAGATGGTTGATGCTCTTGTTTTTACGAAAACCAAATTGATTTTTATTCAGGATTTGAAATTTTTCCACATATCCGTATAGCCTCGTTGCCAATACTTCCTCCATAACCTTGTCGACAGATGATAAAATAGAAATGGGTCTGTAGTTCACAATTTGGTTCATCTTTCCGCTTTTGTATATTGGCCGAACTATTGATGTTTTCAGAAGGTGCGGAACTGTTGCTTGGTCTAAACTCATATTTATAAGCTTCGTTATCAGAGGCGAAAGGTACTCTGCACTTATTCTTAGATCTATTGGTCTTATCTCGTCTATTCCGGCTGACTTGTTGCACTTTAGCGAATGAAGTATATTCTTAACCTCAGTATCAGTTACATATTGTACATATATAGAGTTTTGTACACTGTTCGAACTGCCACGGAATGTTGTTTTATTGCACTCGTGGACTGTATTACAAATTTCCAATGATAGCGTCATTCAAATTTTCTTCATGTGCAAAATTCTTTTTTATAATGTCATCTATATTGTTCGATCTCTTTCCAAGTAATGCATTAACAATCTTCCACGTATCCTTTGGGTTGTTTTTACTCTCTTGGAATTTCTGTTTATAGAAGTTTGATTTTATTCGTTTTATTTTTTTGTTAAGCTCGTTTCGGTATAGTTTATACTCATTGTGATAGTCCGCATTTCGTCTGTTGTTTTTGTACCTTCTGTATAGTCTATCACGTTCTTTGCATTCGCATTTCAGGTCTGCGGTGGCCCAACTGTGTTCAGTGCTTCTTTTCTTACTTGTAACAGTTGACGATGTTACTATATTATTAAGTACTTCCTTGAGGTGCTGATATAATTCATTTACATCTGTGTGTGAATTTAACTCGTCCCAGTTGAAATCTTTTATTTTTTGTGCTACTGCTTGAGTTAGTACGTATCGCTCTTTACTGGATTTGCTTATAACTGCATCAGCTTTGATTCCACAATACAAGGCATAGTGGTCTGAGATACATACTTCGATCACCGCAGATTTGATTTCAACATTTTTTGCTCTTATCAAGCAGTGATCAATTAATGTTTTTGTGTTTCTTATTAAATCATCACGAGTGTGAGAGAGTATGCAATTGTTGAGACCTTTAGCAGCTATCATCGACATATATTCGCACACATCTGCATTAGTCTTGTCTTTTAAATTTATGTTTACATCGCCCATAACTATTAAATTCCTTTTTGCTTCGATTACATCAAAATGTTCATTAAGCTCACGAATGAAATGTTTAACATTTAACTTCGGTGGTATGTATACTGATATTACTGAAGCTTCAAAATTGCCTCGTTTTACATTTAGAGAGACGTTTTCATACATTTTTGTTTTTCGTTCTACTTTTTCATACATTACATTATTTTTTACATATATGGCTATACCTCCTCCTCTGGAATTACTTCTTGTAAAAAATTCACAGCGGTATCCATCAATTCCATACTGATTTTTTTCCCCTTCGGTTATATTAATCTCACACAACATAATAACATCTACTTTTGACAGAAAATCATTCACATACAACATAAATTCATTCCAGTTCGTTCTTAACGATCTTATATTTAGAGATATACAAGAAAATTCATTGCTGTTATTTTTTATATAGGAAGAGGCTTCATCTTGCGATTTCACAATTTTAAAATTTAAATTTTCTAATTCATTTGTGTTGTTTTCCATTTTTGGTGTGTCAATTTTGTGCATGAGTGTACTTAAGAAATTATAGGAATATTATAGCAGAAAAACATATGATTATGACATTTTGTCAATATCGTTGATCGTTTGGATCTCAATGGTACGGTCTCCTTCTGATTTTTTTGCTAATACCTTATAATTCTTGAACCAAACGAATTTCCAATTATTTGATTTTGCTTTTGTTTTTGTAAGCGAAATTAGTTTTTTGAAGTGTGGTGTTAATTGTTCGTTGATGTATATATTTTGATTCGCGTATGCCGGATTGCATTCTTTACGCGAAGCAGAACATATCTCTATCATTGTTGGTGACAGTTGCTTTTGGAGATTCTGCTGGCCGTGATCTCTTCGCAGTTTGGGACTCTTCTTCTGCTGGTAATTTATCTTTCATTCTGCACGGTATACATTTCCAGTTTTTCTTTGCATTTGCAGACATCTTCCGGTATGAACTTTGGGATAGAGAACTACAATCGAAATGCAAATCTCCATTACAGTTCCAGCAGGTCACGAATTCACCGCCAAGCGGTAACGGATCTTGACTTCTACTACATTGCTTGTCCATCTTGCAGTTGAATGGAAATTGCTTTTGTTATATTTAAACCACTTTAAAATAAGGCTAGAGTATTTTGTTGTTTCTTTTTGATTGTTAAAAATCAAATTTCTGCGCGCCATACCGCAAAATATTTCTGGACAGTAGGTGTCCAGAAATATATTGCGCGCCATACCGCAAAATATTTCTGGACAGTAGGTGTCCAGAAATATATTGCGCGCCATACCGCAAAATATTTCTGGACAGTAGGTGTCCAGAAATATATTGCGCGCCATACCGCAAAATATTTCTGGACAGTAGGTGTCCAGAAATATATTGCGCGCCATACCGCAAAATATTTCTGGACAGTAGGTGTCCAGAAATATATTGCGCGCCATACCGCAAAATATTTCTGGACAGTAGGTGTCCAGAAATATATTGCGTGCCATACCGCAAAATATTTCTGGACAGTAGGTGTCCAGAAATATATTGCGCGCCATACCGCAAAATATTTCTGCACAGTAGGTGTCCAGAAATATATTGCGCGCCATACCGCAAAATATTTCTGGACAGTAGGTGTCCAGAAATATATTGCGCGCCATACCGCAAAATATTTCTGGACAGTAGGTGTCCAGAAATATATTGCGCGCCATACCGCAAAATATTTCTGGACAGTAGGTGTCCAGAAATATATTGCGCGCCATACCGCAAAATATTTCTGGACAGTAGGTGTCCAGAAATATATTGCGCGCCATACCGCAAAATATTTCTGGACAGTAGGTGTCCAGAAATATATTGCGCGCCATACCGCAAAATATTTCTGGACAGTAGGTGTCCAGAAATATATTGCGCGCCATACCGCAAAATATTTCTGGACAGTAGGTGTCCAGAAATATATTGCGCGCCATACCGCAAAATATTTCTGGACAGTAGGTGTCCAGAAATATATTGCGCGCCATACCGCAAAATATTTCTGGACAGTAGGTGTCCAGAAATATATTGCGCGCCATACCGCAAAATATTTCTGGACAGTAGGTGTCCAGAAATATATTGCGCGCCATACCGCAAAATATTTCTGGACAGTAGGTGTCCAGAAATATATTGCGCGCCATACCGCAAAATATTTCTGGACAGTAGGTGTCCAGAAATATATTGCGCGCCATACCGCAAAATATTTCTGGACAGTAGGTGTCCAGAAATATATTGCGCGCCATACCGCAAAATATTTCTGGACAGTAGGTGTCCAGAAATATATTGCGCGCCATACCGCAAAATATTTCTGGACAGTAGGTGTCCAGAAATATATTGCGCGCCATACCGCAAAATATTTCTGGACAGTAGGTGTCCAGAAATATATTGCGCGCCATACCGCAAAATATTTCTGGACAGTAGGTGTCCAGAAATATCTTGCGCGCCATACCGCAAAATATTTCTGACAGTAGGTGTCCAGAAATATATTGCGCGCCATACCGCAAAATATTTCTGGACAGGAGGTGTCCAGAAATATATTGCGCGCCATACCGCAAAATATTTCTGACAGTAGGTGTCCAGAAATATATTGCGCGCCATACCGCAAAATATTTCTGGACAGTAGGTGTCCAGAAATATATTGCGCGCCATACCGCAAAATATTTCTGGACAGTAGGTGTCCAGAAATATATTGCGCGCCATACCGCAAAATATTTCTGACAGGAGGTGTCCAGAAATATATTGCGCGCCATACCGCAAAATATTTCTGGACAGGAGGTGTCCAGAAATATATTGCGCGCCATACCGCAAAATATTTCTGGACAGTAGATGTCCAGAAATATATTGCGCGCCATACCGCAAAATATTTCTGGACAGTAGGTGTCCAGAAATATATTGCGCGCCATACCGCAAAATATTTCTGGACAGTAGGTGTCCAGAAATATATTGCGCGCCATACCGCAAAATATTTCTGGACAGTAGGTGTCCAGAAATATATTGCGCGCCATACCGCAAAATATTTCTGGACAGTAGGTGTACAGAAATGTATTGCGCGCCATACCGCAAAATATTTCTGACAGTAGGTGTACAGAAATGTATTGCGCGCCATACCGCAAAATATTTCTGGACAGTAGGTGTCCAGAAATATATTGCGCGCCATACCGCAAAATATTTCTGGACAGTAGGTGTCCAGAAATATATTGCGCGCCATACCGCAAAATATTTCTGGACAGTAGGTGTCCAGAAATATATTGCGCGCCATACCGCAAAATATTTCTGGACAGTAGGTGTCCAGAAATATATTGCGCGCCATACCGCAAAATATTTCTGGACAGTAGGTGTCCAGAAATATATTGCGCGCCATACCGCAAAATATTTCTGGACAGTAGGTGTCCAGAAATATATTGCGCGCCATACCGCAAAATATTTCTGGACAGTAGGTGTCCAGAAATATATTGCGCGCCATACCGCAAAATATTTCTGGACAGTAGGTGTCCAGAAATATATTGCGCGCCATACCGCAAAATATTTCTGGACAGTAGGTGTCCAGAAATATATTGCGCGCCATACCGCAAAATATTTCTGGACAGTAGGTGTCCAGAAATATATTGCGCGCCATACCGCAAAATATTTCTGGACAGTAGGTGTCCAGAAATATATTGCGCGCCATACCGCAAAATATTTCTGGACAGTAGGTGTCCAGAAATATATTGCGCGCCATACCGCAAAATATTTCTGGACAGTAGGTGTCCAGAAATATATTGCGCGCCATACCGCAAAATATTTCTGGACAGTAGGTGTCCAGAAATATATTGCGCGCCATACCGCAAAATATTTCTGGACAGTAGGTGTCCAGAAATATATTGCGCGCCATACCGCAAAATATTTCTGGACAGTAGGTGTCCAGAAATATATTGCGCGCCATACCGCAAAATATTTCTGGACAGTAGGTGTCCAGAAATATATTGCGCGCCATACCGCAAAATATTTCTGGACAGTAGGTGTCCAGAAATATATTGCGCGCCATACCGCAAAATATTTCTGGACAGTAGGTGTCCAGAAATATATTGCGCGCCATACCGCAAAATATTTCTGGACAGTAGGTGTCCAGAAATATATTGCGCGCCATACCGCAAAATATTTCTGGACAGTAGGTGTCCAGAAATATATTGCGCGCCATACCGCAAAATATTTCTGGACAGTAGGTGTCCAGAAATATATTGCGCGCCATACCGCAAAATATTTCTGGACAGTAGGTGTCCAGAAATATATTGCGCGCCATACCGCAAAATATTTCTGGACAGTAGGTGTCCAGAAATATATTGCGCGCCATACCGCAAAATATTTCTGGACAGTAGGTGTCCAGAAATATATTGCGCGCCATACCGCAAAATATTTCTGGACAGTAGGTGTCCAGAAATATATCGCGCGCCATACCGCAAAATATTTCTGGACAGTAGGTGTCCAGAAATATATTGCGCGCCATACCGCAAAATATTTCTGGACAGTAGGTGTCCAGAAATATATTGCGCGCCATACCGCAAAATATTTCTGGACAGTAGGTGTCCAGAAATATATTGCGCGCCATACCGCAAAATATTTCTGGACAGTAGGTGTCCAGAAATATATTGCGCGCCATACCGCAAAATATTTCTGGACAGTAGGTGTCCAGAAATATATTGCGCGCCATACCGCAAAATATTTCTGGACAGTAGGTGTCCAGAAATATATTGCGCGCCATACCGCAAAATATTTCTGGACAGTAGGTAATATATTGCGCGCCATACCGCAAAATATTTCTGGACAGTAGACAGTAGGTGTCCAGAATATATTGCGCGCCATACCGCAAAATATTTCTGGACAGTAGGTGTCCAGAAATATATTGCGCGCCATACCGCAAAATATTTCTGGACAGTAGGTGTCCAGAAATATATTGCGCGCCATACGCAAAATATTTCTGACAGTAGGTGTCCAGAAATATATTGCGCGCCATACCGCAAAATATTTCCTGGACAGGAGGTGTCCAGAAATATATTGCGCGCCATACCGCAAAATATTTCTGACAGTAGGTGTCCAGAATTATATTGCGCGCCATACCGCAAAATATTTCTGACAGTAGGTGTCCAGAAATATATTGCGCGCCATACCGCAAAATATTTCTGGACAGTAGGTGTCCAGAAATATATTGCGCGCCATACCGCAAAATATTTCTGGACAGTAGGTGTCCAGAAATATATTGCGCGCCATACCGCAAAATATTTCTGGACAGTAGGTGTCCAGAAATATATTGCGCGCCATACCGCAAAATATTTCTGGACAGTAGGTGTCCAGAAATATATTGCGCGCCATACCGCAAAATATTTCCTGGACAGTAGGTGTCCAGAAATATATTGCGCGCCATACCGCAAAATATTTCTGGACAGTAGGTGTCCAGAAATATATTGCGCGCCATACCGCAAAATATTCTGGACAGTAGGTGTCCAGAAAATATTTCTGGACAGTAGGTGTCCAGAAATATATTGCGCGCCATACCGCAAAATATTTCTGGACAGGAGGTGTCCAGAAATATATTGCGCGCCATACCGCAAAATATTTCTGACAGTAGGTGTCCAGAAATATATTGCGCGCCATACCGCAAAATATTTCTGGACAGTAGGTGTCCAGAAATATATTGCGCGCCATACCGCAAAATATTTCTGGACAGTAGGTGTCCAGAAATATATTGCGCGCCATGCCGCAAAATATTTTTGGACAGTAGGTGTCCAGAAATATATTGCGCGCCATACCGCAAAATATTTCTGGACAGTAGGTGTCCAGAAATATATTGCGCGCCATACCGCAAAATATTTCTGGACAGTAGGTGTCCAGAAATATATTGCGCGCCATACCGCAAAATATTTCTGGACAGTAGGTGTCCAGAATATATTGCGCGCCATACCGCAAAATATTTCTGGACAGTAGGTGTCCAGAAATATATTGCGCGCCATACCGCGAAAATATTTCTGGACAGTAGGTGTCCAGAAATATATTGCGCGCCATACCGCGAAATATTTCTGGACAGTAGGTGTCCAGAAATATATTGCGCGCCATACCGCAAAATATTTCTGGACAGTAGGTGTCCAGAAATATATTGCGCGCCATACCGCGAAATATTTCTGGACAGTAGGTGTCCAGAAATATATTGCGCGCCATACCGCGAAATATTTCTGGACAGTAGGTGTCCAGAAATATATTGCGCGCCATACCGCAAAATATTTCTGGACAGTAGGTGTCCAGAAATATATTGCGCGCCATACCGCAAAATATTTCTGGACAGTAGGTGTCCAGAAATATATTGCGCGCCATACCGCAAAATATTTCTGGACAGTAGGTGTCCAGAAATATATTGCGCGCCATACCGCAAAATATTTCTGGACAGTAGGTGTCCAGAAATATATTGCGCGCCATACCGCAAAATATTTCTGGACAGTAGGTTGTCCAGAAATATATTGCGCGCCATACCGCAAAATATTTCTGGACAGTAGGTGTCCAGAAATATATTGCGCGCCATACCGCAAAATATTTCTGGACAGTAGGTGTCCAGAAATATATTGCGCGCCATACCGCAAAATATTTCTGGACAGTAGGTGTCCAGAAATATATTGCGCGCCATAACGCAAAATATTTCTGGACAGTAGGTGTACAGAAATGTATTGCGCGCCATACCGCAAAATATTTCTGGACAGTAGGTGTCCAGAAATATATTGCGCGCCATACCGCAAAATATTTCTGGACAGTAGGTGTCCAGAAATATATTGCGCGCCATACCGCAAAATATTTCTGGACAGTAGGTGTCCAGAAATATATTGTGCGCCATACCGCAAAATATTTCTGGACAGTAGGTGTCCAGAAATATATTGCGCGCCATACCGCAAAATATTTCTGGACAGTAGGTGTCCAGAAATATATTGCGCGCCATACCGCAAAATATTTCTGGACAGTAGGTGTACAGAAATGTATTGCGCGCCATACCGCAAATATTTCTGACAGTAGGTGTACAGAAATGTATTGCGCGCCATACCGCAAAATATTTCTGGACAGTAGGTGTCCAGAAATATATTGCGCGCCATACCGCAAAATATTTCTGGACAGTAGGTGGCCAGAAATATATTGCGCGCCATACCGCAAAATATTTCTGGACAGTAGGTGTCCAGAAATATATTGCGCGCCATACCGCAAAATATTTCTGGACAGTAGGTGTCCAGAATATATTGCGCGCCATGCCGCAAAATATTTTTGGACAGTAGGTGTCCAGAAATATATTGCGCGCCATACCGCAAAATATTTCTGGACAGTAGGTGTCCAGAAATATATTGCGCGCCCATACCGCAAAATATTTCTGGACAGTAGGTGTCCAGAAATATATTGCGCGCCATACCGCAAAATATTTCTGGACAGTAGGTGTCCAGAAATATATTGCGCGCCATACCGCAAAATATTTCTGGACAGTAGGTGTCCAGAAATATATTGCGCGCCATACCGCGAAATATTTCTGGACAGTAGGTGTCCAGAAATATATTGCGCGCCATACCGCGAAATATTTCTGGACAGTAGGTGTCCAGAAATATATTGCGCGCCATACCGCAAAATATTTCTGGACAGTAGGTGTCCAGAAATATATTGCGCGCCATACCGCAAAATATTTCTGGACAGTAGGTTTCCAGAAATATATTGCGCGCCATACCGCAAAATATTTCTGGACAGTAGGTGTCCAGAAATATATGCGCGCCATACCGCAAAATATTTCTGGACAGTAGGTGTCCAGAAATATATTGCGCGCCATACCGCAAAATATTTCTGGACAGTAGGTGTCCAAAATATATTGCGCGCCATACCGCAAAATATTTCTGGACAGTAGGTGTCCAGAAATATATTGCGCGCCATACCGCAAAATATTTCTGGACAGTAGGTGGAATATTTCTGGACAGGAGGTGTCCAGAAATATATTGCGCGCCATACCGCAAAATATTTCTGGACAGTAGGTGTCCAGAAATATATTGCGCGCCATACCGCAAAATATTTCTGGACAGTAGGTGTCCAGAAATATATTGCGCGCCATACCGCAAAATATTTCTGGACAGTAGGTGTCCAGAAATATATTGCGCGCCATACCGCAAAATATTTCTGGACAGTAGGTGTCCAGAAATATATTGCGCGCCATACCGCAAAATATTTCTGGACAGTAGGTGTCCAGAAATATATTGAGCGCCATACCGCAAAATATTTCTGGACAGTAGGTGTCCAGAAATATATTGCGCGCCATACCGCAAAATATTTCTGGACAGTAGGTGTCCAGAAATATATTGCGCGCCATACCGCAAAATATTTTCTGGACAGTAGGTGTCCAGAAATATATTGCGCGCCATACCGCAAAATATTTCTGGACAGTAGGTGTCCAGAAATATATTGCGCGCCATACCGCAAAATATTTCTGGACAGTAGGTGTCCAGAAATATATTGCGCGCCATACCGCAAAATATTTCTGGACAGTAGGTGTCCAGAAATATATTGCGCGCCATACCGCAAAATATTTCTGGACAGTAGGTGTCCAGAAATATATCGCGCCCCATACCGCAAAATATTTCTGGACAGTAGGTGTCCAGAAATATATCGCGCGCCATACCGCAAAATATTTCTGGACAGTAGGTGTCCAGAAATATATTGCGCGCCATACCGCAAAATATTTCTGGACAGTAGGTGTCCAGAAATATATTGCGCGCCATACCGCAAAATATTTCTGGACAGTAGGTGTCCAGAAATATATTGCGCGCCATACCGCAAAATATTTCTGGACAGTAGGTGTCCAGAAATATATTGCGCGCCATACCGCAAAATATTTCTGGACAGTAGGTGTCCAGAAATATATTGCGCGCCATACCGCAAAATATTTCTGGACAGTAGGTGTCCAGAAATATATTGCGCGCCATACCGCAAAATATTTCTGGACAGTAGGTGTCCAGAAATATATTGCGCGCCATACCGCAAAATATTTCTGACAGTAGGTGTACAGAAATGTATTGCGCGCCATACCGCAAAATATTTCTGGACAGTAGGTGTCCAGAAATATATTGCGCGCCATACCGCAAGATATTTCTGGACAGTAGGTGTCCAGAAATATATTGCGCGCCATACCGCAAAATATTTCTGGACAGTAGGTGTCCAGAAATATATTGCGCGCCATACCGCAAAATATTTCTGGACAGTAGGTGTCCAGAAATATATTGCGCGCCATACCGCAAAATATTTCTGGACAGTAGGTGTCCAGAAATATATTGCGCGCCATACCGCAAAATATTTCTGGACAGTAGGTGTCCAGAAATATATTGCGCGCCATACCGCAAAATATTTCTGGACAGTAGGTGTCCAGAAATATATTGAGCGCCATACCGCAAAATATTTCTGGACAGTAGGTGTCCAGAAATATATTGCGCGCCATACCGCAAAATATTTCTGGACAGTAGGTGTCCAGAAATATACTGCGCGCCATACCGCAAAATATTTCTGGACAGTAGGTGTCCAGAAATATATTGAGCGCCATACCGCAAATATTTCTGGACAGTAGGTGTCCAGAAATATATTGCACGCCATACCGCAAAATATTTCTGGACAGTAGGTGTCCAGAAAATATATTGCGCGCCATACCACAAAATATTTCTGGACAGTAGGTGTCCAGAAATATATTGCGCGCCATACCGCAAAATATTTCTGGACAGTAGGTGTCCAGAAATATATTGCGCGCCATACCGCAAAATATTTCTGGACAGTAGGTGTCCAGAAATATATCGCGCCCCATACCGCAAAATATTTCTGGACAGTAGGTGTCGAGAAATATATCGCGCGCCATACCGCAAAATATTTCTGGACAGTAGGTGTCCAGAAATATATTGCGCGCCATACCGCAAAATATTTCTGGACAGTAGGTGTCCAGAAATATATTGCGCGCCATACCGCAAAATATTTCTGGACAGTAGGTGTCCAGAAATATATTGCGCGCCATACCGCAAAATATTTCTGGACAGTAGGTGTCCAGAAATATATTGCGCGCCATACCGCAAAATATTTCTGGACAGTAGGTGTCCAGAAATATATTGCGCGCCATACCGCAAAATATTTCTGGACAGTAGGTGTCCAGAAATATATTGCGCGCCATACCGCAAAATATTTCTGGACAGTAGGTGTCCAGAAATATATTGCGCGCCATACCGCAAAATATTTCTGGACAGTAGGTGTCCAGAAATATATTGCGCGCCATAACCGCAAAATATTTCTGGACAGTAGGTGTCCAGAAATATATTGCGCGCCATACCGCAAAATATTTCTGACAGTAGGTGTACAGAAATATATTGCGCGCCATACCGCAAAATATTTCTGGACAGTAGGTGTCCAGAAATATATTGCGCGCCATACCGCAAGATATTTCTGGACAGTAGGTGTCCAGAAATATATTGCGCGCTATGCCGCAAAATATTTCTGGACAGTAGGTGTCCAGAAATATATTGCGCGCCATACCGCAAAATATTTCTGACAGTAGGTGTCCAGAAATATATTGCGCGCCATACCGCAAAATATTTCTGGACAGTAGGTGTCCAGAAATATATTGCGCGCCATACCGCAAAATATTTCTGGACAGTAGGTGTCCAGAAATATATTGCGCGCCATACCGCAAAATATTTCTGGACAGTAGGTGTCCAGAAATATATTGCGCGCCATACCGCAAAATATTTCTGGACAGTAGGTGTCCAGAAATATATTGCGCGCCATACCGCAAAATATTTCTGGACAGTAGGTGTCCA
>CAXITZ010000307.1:0-27834 GCA_964034865.1 Eristalis intricaria
GTCCTAGATAGGTCTAATAGGGCAGATATGGCAGTTGGAAGATTACCTGACCAAACGCTCCAACACGACGATGCTAGCTATACAAAAGTAGCAAAAAATTCAAATGTCCTGAAATGCGCTCCAACGCATCGGATTCTGTTAATACACACACGAACACATCACCAAAGTGTTTTAAGTCCTAGATAGATCTAATAGGGCAGATATGGCAGTTGGAGGATTACCTGACCAAACGCTCCAACACGACGATGCCAGCTATACAAAAGTAGCAAAAAATTCAGATGTCCTGAAATGCGCTCCCACGCATCGGATTCTGTTAATACACACACGAACACATCACCAAAAGTGTTTTTAAGTCCTAGATAGGTCTAATAGGGCAGATATGGCAGTTGGAGGATTACCTGACCAAACGCTCCAACACGACGATGCTAGCTATACAAAAGTAGCAAAAAATTCAGATGTCCTGAAATGCGCTCCCACGCATCTGATTCTGTTAATACACACACGAACACATCACCAAAAGTGTTTTTAAGTCCTAGATAGGTCTAATAGGGCAGATATGGCAGTTGGAGGATTACCTGACCAAACGCTCCAACACGACGATGCTAGCTATACAAAAGTAGCAAAAAATTCAGATGTCCTGAAATGCGCTCCCACGCATCGGATTCTGTTAATACACACACGAACACATCACCAAAAGTGTTTTTAAGTCCTAGATAGGTCTAATAGGGCAGATATGGCAGTTGGAGGATTACCTGACCAAACGCTCCAACACGACGATGCTAGCTATACAAAAGTAGCAAAAAATTCAGATGTCCTGAAATGCGCTCCCACGCATCGGATTCTGTTAATACACACACGAACACATCACCAAAAGTGTTTTTAAGTCCTAGATAGGTCTAATAGGGCAGATATGGCAGTTGGAGATTCCTGACATTACCTGACCAAACGCTCCAACACGACGATGCTAGCTATACAAAAGTAGCAAAAAATTCAGATGTCCTGAAATGCGCTCCCACGCATCGGATTCTGTTAATACACACACGAACACATCACCAAAAGTGTTTTTAAGTCCTAGATAGGTCTAATAGGGCAGATATGGCAGTTGGAGGATTACCTGACAATTACCTGACCAAACGCTCCAACACGACGATGCTAGCTATACAAAAGTAGCAAAAAATTCAGATGTCCTGAAATGCGCTCCCACGCATCGGATTCTGTTAATACACACACGAACACATCACCAAAAGTGTTTTTAAGTCCTAGATAGGTCTAATAGGGCAGATATGGCAGTTGGAGGATTACCTGACCAAACGCTCCAACACGACGATGCTAGCTATACAAAAGTAGCAAAAAATTCAGATGTCCTGAAATGCGCTCCCACGCATCGGATTCTGTTAATACACACACGAACACATCACCAAAAGTGTTTTTAAGTCCTAGATAGGTCTAATAGGGCAGATATGGCAGTTGGAGGATTACCTGACCAAACGCTCCAACACGACGATGCTAGCTATACAAAAGTAGCAAAAAATTCAGATGTCCTGAAATGCGCTCCCACGCATCGGATTCTGTTAATACACACACGAACACATCACCAAAAGTGTTTTTAAGTCCTAGATAGGTCTAATAGGGCAGATATGGCAGTTGGAGGATTACCTGACAATTACCTGACCAAACGCTCCAACACGACGATGCTAGCTATACAAAAGTAGCAAAAAATTCAGATGTCCTGAAATGCGCTCCCACGCATCGGATTCTGTTAATACACACACGAACACATCACCAAAAGTCATATCTGCCTATAAGTCCTAGATAGGTCTAATAGGGCAGATATGGCAGTTGGAGGATTACCTGACCAAACGCTCCAACACGACGATGCTAGCTATACAAAAGTAGCAAAAAATTCAGATGTCCTGAAATGCGCTCCCACGCATCGGATTCTGTTAATACACACACGAACACATCACCAAAAGTGTTTTTAAGTCCTAGATAGGTCTAATAGGGCAGATATGGCAGTTGGAGGATTACCTGACAATTACTGACCAAACGCTCCAACACGACGATGCTAGCTATACAAAAGTAGCAAAAAATTCAGATGTCCTGAAATGCGCTCCCACGCATCGGATTCTGTTAATACACACACGAACACATCACCAAAAGTGTTTTTAAGTCCTAGATAGGTCTAATAGGGCAGATATGGCAGTTGGAGGATTACCTGACAATTACCTGACCAAACGCTCCAACACGACGATGCTAGCTATACAAAAGTAGCAAAAAATTCAGATGTCCTGAAATGCGCTCCCACGCATCGGATTCTGTTAATACACACACGAACACATCACCAAAAGTGTCTTTAAGTCCTAGATAGGTCTAATAGGGCAGATATGGCAGTTGGAGGATTACCTGACCAAACGCTCCAACACGACGATGCTAGCTATACAAAAGTAGCAAAAAATTCAGATGTCCTGAAATGCGCTCCCACGCATCGGATTCTGTTAATACACACACGAACACATCACCAAAAGTGTTTTTAAGTCCTAGATAGGTCTAATAGGGCAGATATGGCAGTTGGAGGATTACCTGACAATTACCTGACCAAACGCTCCAACACGACGATGCTAGCTATACAAAAGTAGCAAAAAATTCAGATGTCCTGAAATGCGCTCCCACGCATCGGATTCTGTTAATACACACACGAACACATCACCAAAAGTGTTTTTAAGTCCTAGATAGGTCTAATAGGGCAGATATGGCAGTTGGAGGATTACCTGACAATTACCTGACCAAACGCTCCAACACGACGATGCTAGCTATACAAAAGTAGCAAAAAATTCAGATGTCCTGAAATGCGCTCCCACGCATCGGATTCTGTTAATACACACACGAACACATCACCAAAAGTGTTTTTAAGTCCTAGATAGGTCTAATAGGGCAGATATGGCAGTTGGAGGATTACCTGACCAAACGCTCCAACACGACGATGCTAGCTATACAAAAGTAGCAAAAAATTCAGATGTCCTGAAATGCGCTCCCACGCATCGGATTCTGTTAATACACACACGAACACATCACCAAAAGTGTTTTTAAGTCCTAGATAGGTCTAATAGGGCAGATATGGCAGTTGGAGGATTACCTGACCAAACGCTCCAACACGACGATGCTAGCTATACAAAAGTAGCAAAAAATTCAGATGTCCTGAAATGCGCTCCCACGCATCGGATTCTGTTAATACACACACGAACACATCACCAAAAGTGTTTTTAAGTCCTAGATAGGTCTAATAGGGCAGATATGGCAGTTGGAGGATTACCTGACAATTAACTGACCAAACGCTCCAACACGACGATGCTAGCTATACAAAAGTAGCAAAAAATTCAGATGTCCTGAAATGCGCTCCCACGCATCGGATTCTGTTAATACACACACGAACACATCACCAAAAGTGTTTTTAAGTCCTAGATAGGTCTAATAGGGCAGATATGGCAGTTGGAGGATTACCTGACCAAACGCTCCAACACGACGATGCTAGCTATACAAAAGTAGCAAAAAATTCAGATGTCCTGAAATGCGCTCCCACGCATCGGATTCTGTTAATACACACACGAACACATCACCAAAAGTGTTTTTAAGTCCTAGATAGGTCTAATAGGGCAGATATGGCAGTTGATGCTACGACGACGATGCTAGATATACAAAAGTAGCAAAAAATTCAGATGTCCTGAAATGCGCTCCCACGCATCGGATTCTGTTAATACACACACGAACACATCACCAAAAGTGTTTTTAAGTCCTAGATAGGTCTAATAGGGCAGATATGGCAGTTGGAGGATTACCTGACCAAACGCTCCAACACGACGATGCTAGCTATACAAAAGTAGCAAAAAATTCAGATGTCCTGAAATGCGCTCCCACGCATCGGATTCTGTTAATACACACACGAACACATCACCAAAAGTGTTTTTAAGTCCTAGATAGGTCTAATAGGGCAGATATGGCAGTTGGAGGATTACCTGACAATTACCTGACCAAACGCTCCAACACGACGATGCTAGCTATACAAAAGTAGCAAAAAATTCAGATGTCCTGAAATGCGCTCCCACGCATCGGATTCTGTTAATACACACACGAACACATCACCAAAAGTGTTTTTAAGTCCTAGATAGGTCTAATAGGGCAGATATGGCAGTTGGAGGATTACCTGACCAAACGCTCCAACACGACGATGCTAGCTATACAAAAGTAGCAAAAAATTCAGATGTCCTGAAATGCGCTCCCACGCATCGGATTCTGTTAATACACACACGAACACATCACCAAAAGTGTCTTTAAGTCCTAGATAGGTCTAATAGGGCAGATATGGCAGTTGGAGGATTACCTGACCAAACGTGAGTACTGACCTATACAAAAGTAGCAAAAAATTCAGATGTCCTGAAATGCGCTCCCACGCATCGGATTCTGTTAATACACACACGAACACATCACCAAAAGTGTTTTTAAGTCCTAGATAGGTCTAATAGGGCAGATATGGCAGTTGGAGGATTACCTGACAATTACCTGACCAAACGCTCCAACACGACGATGCTAGCTATACAAAAGTAGCAAAAAATTCAGATGTCCTGAAATGCGCTCCCACGCATCGGATTCTGTTAATACACACACGAACACATCACCAAAAGTGTTTTTAAGTCCTAGATAGGTCTAATAGGGCAGATATGGCAGTTGGAGGATTACCTGACCAAACGCTCCAACACGACGATGCTAGCTATACAAAAGTAGCAAAAAATTCAGATGTCCTGAAATGCGCTCCCACGCATCGGATTCTGTTAATACACACACGAACACATCACCAAAAGTGTTTTTAAGTCCAAGATAGGTCTAATAGGGCAGATATGGCAGTTGGAGGATTACCTGACAATTACCTGACCAAACGCTCCAACACGACGATGCTAGGTATACAAAAGTAGCAAAAAATTCGGATGTCCTGAAATGCGCTCCCACGCATCGGATTCTGTTAATACGCACACGAACACATCACCAAAAGTGTTTTTAAGTCCAAGATAGGTCTAATAGGGCAGATATGGCAGTTGGAGGATTACCTGACAATTACCTGACCAAACGCTCCAACACGACGATGCTAGCTATACAAAAGTAGCAAAAAATTCAGATGTCCTGAAATGCGCTCCCACGCATCGGATTCTGTTAATACACACACGAACACATCACCAAAAGTGTTTTTAAGTCCTAGATAGGTTTAATAGGGCAGATATGGCAGTTGGAGGATTACCTGACCAAACGCTCCAACACGACGATGCTAGCTATACAAAAGTAGCAAAAAATTCAGATGTCCTGAAATGCGCTCCCACGCATCGGATTCTGTTAATACACACACGAACACATCACCAAAAGTGTTTTTAAGTCCTAGATAGGTCTAATAGGGCAGATATGGCAGTTGGAGGATTACCTGACCAAACGCTCCAACACGACGATGCTAGCTATACAAAAGTAGCAAAAAATTCAGATGTCCTGAAATGCGCTCCCACGCATCGGATTCTGTTAATACACACACGAACACATCACCAAAAGTGTTTTTAAGTCCTAGATAGGTCTAATAGGGCAGATATGGCAGTTGGAGGATTACCTGACCAAACGCTCCAACACGACGATGCTAGCTATACAAAAGTAGCAAAAAATTCAGATGTCCTGAAATGCGCTCCCACGCATCGGATTCTGTTAATACACACACGAACACATCACCAAAAGTGTTTTTAAGTCCTAGATAGGTCTAATAGGGCAGATATGGCAGTTGGAGGATTACCTGACAATTACCTGACCAAACGCTCCAACACGACGATGCTAGCTATACAAAAGTAGCAAAAAATTCAGATGTCCTGAAATGCGCTCCCACGCATCGGATTCTGTTAATACACACACGAACACATCACCAAAAGTGTTTTTAAGTCCTAGATAGGTCTAATAGGGCAGATATGGCAGTTGGAGGATTACCTGACAATTACCTGACCAATCGCTCCAACACGACGATGCTAGCTATACAAAAGTAGCAAAAAATTCAGATGTCCTGAAATGCGCTCCCACGCATCGGATTCTGTTAATACACACACGAACACATCACCAAAAGTGTTTTTAAGTCCTAGATAGGTCTAATAGGGCAGATATGGCAGTTGGAGGATTACCTGACCAAACGCTCCAACACGACGATGCTAGCTATACAAAAGTAGCAAAAAATTCAGATGTCCTGAAATGCGCTCCCACGCATCGGATTCTGTTAATACACACACGAACACATCACCAAAAGTGTTTTTAAGTCCTAGATAGGTCTAATAGGGCAGATATGGCAGTTGGAGGATTACCTGACCAAACGCTCCAACACGACGATGCTAGCTATACAAAAGTAGCAAAAAATTCAGATGTCCTGAAATGCGCTCCCACGCATCGGATTCTGTTAATACACACACGAACACATCACCAAAAGTGTTTTTAAGTCCTAGATAGGTCTAATAGGGCAGATATGGCAGTTGGAGGATTACCTGACCAAACGCTCCAACACGACGATGCTAGCTATACAAAAGTAGCAAAAAATTCAGATGTCCTGAAATGCGCTCCCACGCATCGGATTCTGTTAATACACACACGAACACATCACCAAAAGTGTCTTTAAGTCCTAGATAGGTCTAATAGGGCAGATATGGCAGTTGGAGGATTACCTGACCAAACGTGAGTACTGACCTATACAAAAGTAGCAAAAAATTCAGATGTCCTGAAATGCGCTCCCACGCATCGGATTCTGTTAATACACACACGAACACATCACCAAAAGTGTTTTTAAGTCCTAGATAGGTCTAATAGGGCAGATATGGCAGTTGGAGGATTACCTGACAATTACCTGACCAAACGCTCCAACACGACGATGCTAGCTATACAAAAGTAGCAAAAAATTCAGATGTCCTGAAATGCGCTCCCACGCATCGGATTCTGTTAATACACACACGAACACATCACCAAAAGTGTTTTTAAGTCCTAGATAGGTCTAATAGGGCAGATATGGCAGTTGGAGGATTACCTGACCAAACGCTCCAACACGACGATGCTAGCTATACAAAAGTAGCAAAAAATTCAGATGTCCTGAAATGCGCTCCCACGCATCGGATTCTGTTAATACACACACGAACACATCACCAAAAGTGTTTTTAAGTCCTAGATAGGTCTAATAGGGCAGATATGGCAGTTGGAGGATTACCTGACAATTACCTGACCAAACGCTCCAACACGACGATGCTAGCTATACAAAAGTAGCAAAAAATTCAGATGTCCTGAAATGCGCTCCCACGCATCGGATTCTGTTAATACACACACGAACACATCACCAAAAGTGTCTTTAAGTCCTAGATAGGTCTAATAGGGCAGATATGGCAGTTGGAGGATTACCTGACCAAACGCTCAAAAGTAGCAAAAAATTCAGATGTCCTGAAATGCGCTCCAACGCATCGGATTCTGTTAAAACACACACGAACACATCACCAAAAGTGTTTTTAAGTCCTAGATAGGTCTAATAGGGCAGATATGGCAGTTGGAGGATTACCTGACCAAACGTGAGTACTGACCTATACAAAAGTAGCAAAAAATTCAGATGTCCTGAAATGCGCTCCCACGCATCGGATTCTGTTAATACACACACGAACACATCACCAAAAGTGTTTTTAAGTCCTAGATAGGTCTAATAGGGCAGATATGGCAGTTGGAGGATTACCTGACAATTACCTGACCAAACGCTCCAACACGACGATGCTAGCTATACAAAAGTAGCAAAAAATTCAGATGTCCTGAAATGCGCTCCCACGCATCGGATTCTGTTAATACACACACGAACACATCACCAAAAGTGTTTTAAAGTCCTAGATAGGTCTAATAGGGCAAATATGGCAGTTGGAGGATTACCTGACCAAACGCTCCAACACGACGATGCTAGCTATACAAAAGTAGCAAAAAATTCAGATGTCCTGAAATGCGCTCCCACGCATCGGATTCTGTTAATACACACACGAACACATCACCAAAAGTGTTTTAAAGTCCTAGATAGGTCTAATAGGGCAAATATGGCAGTTGGAGGATTACCTGACCAAACGCTCCAACACGACGATGCTAGCTATACAAAAGTAGCAAAAAATTCAGATGTCCTGAAATGCGCTCCCACGCATCGGATTCTGTTAATACACACACGAACACATCACCACAAGTGTCTTTAAGTCCTAGATAGGTCTAATAGGGCAGATATGGCAGTTGGAGGATTACCTGACCAAACGCTCCAACACGACGATGCTAGCTATACAAAAGTAGCAAAAAATTCAGATGTCCTGAAATGCGCTCCCACGCATCGGATTCTGTTAATACACACACGAACACATCACCAAAAGTGTTTTTAAGTCCTAGATAGGTCTAATAGGGCAGATATGGCAGTTGGAGGATTACCTGACCAAACGCTCCAACACGACGATGCTAGCTATACAAAAGTAGCAAAAAATTCAGATGTCCTGAAATGCGCTCCCACGAATCGGATTCTGTTAATACACACACGAACACATCACCAAAAGTGTTTTTAAGTCTTAGATAGGTCTAATAGGGCAGATATGGCAGTTGGAGGATTACCTGACCAAACGCTCCAACACGACGATGCTAGCTATACAAAAGTAGCAAAAAATTCAGATGTCCTGAAATGCGCTCCCACGCATCGGATTCTGTTAATACACACACGAACACATCACCAAAAGTGTTTTTAAGTCCTAGATAGGTCTAATAGGGCAGATATGGCAGTTGGAGGATTACCTGACAATTACCTGACCAAACGCTCCAACACGACGATGCTAGCTATACAAAAGTAGCAACAAATTCAGATGTCCTGAAATGCGCTCCCACGCATCGGATTCTGTTAATACACACACGAACACATCACCAAAAGTGTTTTTAAGTCCTAGATAGGTCTAATAGGGCAGATATGGCAGTTGGAGGATTACCTGACCAAACGCTCCAACACGACGATGCTAGCTATACAAAAGTAGCAAAAAATTCAGATGTCCTGAAATGCGCTCCAACGCATCGGATTCTGTTAATACACACACGAACACATCGCCAAAAGTGTTTTTAAGTCCTAGATAGGTCTAATAGGGCAGATATGGTAGTTGGAGGATTACCTGACCAAACGCTCCAACACGACGATTCTAGCTATACAAAAGTAGCAAAAAATTCAGATGTCCTGAAATGCGCTCCCACGCATCGGATTCTGTTAATACACACACGAACACATCACCAAAAGTGTTTTTAAGTCCTAGATAGGTCTAATAGGGCAGATATGGCAGTTGGAGGATTACCTGACCAAACGCTCCAACACGACGATGCTAGCTATACAAAAGTAGCAAAAAATTCAGATGTCCTGAAATGCGCTCCCACGCATCGGATTCTGTTAATACACACACGAACACATCACCAAAAGTGTTTTTAAGTCCTAGATAGGTCTAATAGGGCAGATATGGCAGTTGGAGGATTACCTGACCAAACGCTCCAACACGACGATGCTAGCTATACAAAAGTAGCAAAAAATTCAGATGTCCTGAAATGCGCTCCCACGCATCGGATTCTGTTAATACACACACGAACACATCACCAAAAGTGTTTTTAAGTCCTAGATAGGTCTAATAGGGCAGATATGGCAGTTGGAGGATTACCTGACCAAACGCTCCAACACGACGATGCTAGCTATACAAAAGTAGCAAAAAATTCAGATGTCCTGAAATGCGCTCCCACGCATCGGATTCTGTTAATACACACACGAACACATCACCAAAAGTGTTTTTAAGTCCTAGATAGGTCTAATAGGGCAGATATGGCAGTTGGAGGATTACCTGACCAAACGCTCCAACACGACGATGCTAGCTATACAAAAGTAGCAAAAAATTCAGATGTCCTGAAATGCGCTCCCACGCATCGGATTCTGTTAATACACACACGAACACATCACCAAAAGTGTTTTTAAGTCCTAGATAGGTCTAATAGGGCAGATATGGCAGTTGGAGGATTACCTGACCAAACGCTCCAACACGACGATGCTAGCTATACAAAAGTAGCAAAAAATTCAGATGTCCTGAAATGCGCTCCCACGCATCGGATTCTGTTAATACACACACGAACACATCACCAAAAGTGTCTTTAAGTCCTAGATAGGTCTAATAGGGCAGATATGGCAGTTGGAGGATTACCTGACCAAACGCTCCAACACGACGATGCTAGCTATACAAAAGTAGCAAAAAATTCAGATGTCCTGAAATGCGCTCCCACGCACCGGATTCTGTTAATACAAACACGAACACATCACCAAAAGTGTTTTTAAGTCCTAGATAGGTCTAATAGGGCAGATATGGCAGTTGGAGGATTACCTGACCAAACGCTCCAACACGACGATGCTAGCTATACAAAAGTAGCAAAAAATTCAGATGTCCTGAAATGCGCTCCCACGCATCGGATTCTGTTAATACACACACGAACACATCACCAAAAGTGTTTTTAAGTCCTAGATAGGTCTAATAGGGCAGATATGGCAGTTGGAGGATTACCTGACCAAACGCTCCAACACGACGATGCTAGCTATACAAAAGTAGCAAAAAATTCAGATGTCCTGAAATGCGCTCCCACGCATCGGATTCTGTTAATACACACACGAACACATCACCAAAAGTGTCTTTAAGTCCTAGATAGGTCTAATAGGGCAGATATGGCAGTTGGAGGATTACCTGACCAAACGCTCCAACACGACGATGCTAGCTATACAAAAGTAGCAAAAAATTCAGATGTCCTGAAATGCGCTCCCACGCATCGGATTCTGTTAATACACACACGAACACATCACCAAAAGTGTTTTTAAGTCCTAGATAGGTCTAATAGGGCAGATATGGCAGTTGGAGGATTACCTGACCAAACGCTCCAACACGACGATGCTAGCTATACAAAAGTAGCAAAAAATTCAGATGTCCTGAAATGCGCTCCCACGCATCGGATTCTGTTAATACACACACGAACACATCACCAAAAGTGTTTTTAAGTCCTAGATAGGTCTAATAGGGCAGATATGGCAGTTGGAGGATTACCTGACCAAACGCTCCAACACGACGATGCTAGCTATACAAAAGTAGCAAAAAATTCAGATGTCCTGAAATGCGCTCCCACGCATCGGATTCTGTTAATACACACACGAACACATCACCAAAAGTGTCTTTAAGTCCTAGATAGGTCTAATAGGGCAGATATGGCAGTTGGAGGATTACCTGACCAAACGCTCCAACACGACGATGCTAGCTATACAAAAGTAGCAAAAAATTCAGATGTCCTGAAATGCGCTCCCACGCATCGGATTCTGTTAATACACACACGAACACATCACCAAAAGTGTTTTTAAGTCCAAGATAGGTCTAATAGGGCAGATATGGCAGTTGGAGGATTACCTGACCAAACGCTCCAACACGACGATGCTAGCTATACAAAAGTAGCAAAAAATTCAGATGTCCTGAAATGCGCTCCCACGCATCGAATTCTGTTAATACACACACGAACACATCACCAAAAGTGTTTTTAAGTCCAAGATAGGTCTAATAGGGCAGATATGGCAGTTGGAGGATTACCTGACCAAACGCTCCAACACGACGATGCTAGCTATACAAAAGTAGCAAAAAATTCAGATGTCCTGAAATGCGCTCCCACGCATCGGATTCTGTTAATACACACACGAACACATCACCAAAAGTGTTTTTAAGTCCAAGATAAGTCTAATAGGGCAGATATGGCAGTTGGAGGATTACCTGACCAAACGCTCCAACACGACGATGCTAGCTATACAAAAGTAGCAAAAAATTCAGATGTCCTGAAATGCGCTCCCACGCATCGGATTCTGTTAATACACACACGAACACATCACCAAAAGTGTTTTTAAGTCCAAGATAGGTCTAATAGGGCAGATATGGCAGTTGGAGGATTACCTGACCAAACGCTCCAACACGACGATGCTAGCTATACAAAAGTAGCAAAAAATTCAGATGTCCTGAAATGCGCTCCCACGCATCGGATTCTGTTAATACACACACGAACACATCACCAAAAGTGTTTTTAAGTCCTAGATAGGTCTAATAGGGCAGATATGGCAGTTGGAGGATTACCTGACAATTACCTGACCAAACGCTCCAACACGACGATGCTAGCTATACAAAAGTAGCAAAAAATTCAGATGTCCTGAAATGCGCTCCCACGCACCGGATTCTGTTAATACACACACGAACACATCACCAAAAGTGTTTTTAAGTCCTAGATAGGTCTAATAGGGCAGATATGGCAGTTGGAGGATTACCTGACCAAACGCTCCAACACGACGATGCTAGCTATACAAAAGTAGCAAAAAATTCAGATGTCCTGAAATGCGCTCCCACGCATCGGATTCTGTTAATACACACACGAACACATCACCAAAAGTGTTTTTAAGTCCAAGATAGGTCTAATAGGGCAGATATGGCAGTTGGAGGATTACCTGACAATTACCTGACCAAACGCTCCAACACGACGATGCTAGGTATACAAAAGTAGCAAAAAATTCGGATGTCCTGAAATGCGCTCCCACGCATCGGATTCTGTTAATACGCACACGAACACATCACCAAAAGTGTTTTTAAGTCCAAGATAGGTCTAATAGGGCAGATATGGCAGTTGGAGGATTACCTGACAATTACCTGCCCAAACGCTCCAACACGACGATGCTAGCTATACAAAAGTAGCAAAAAATTCAGATGTCCTGAAATGCGCTCCCACGCATCGGATTCTGTCAATACACACACGAACACATCACCAAAAGTGTTTTTAAGTCCTAGATAGGTCTAATAGGGCAGATATGGCAGTTGGAGGATTACCTGACCAAACGCTCCAACACGACGATGCAAGCTATACAAAAGTAGCAAAAAATTCAGATGTCCTGAAATGCGCTCCCACGCATCGGATTCTGTTAATACACACACGAACACATCACCAAAAGTGTCTTTAAGTCCTAGATAGGTCTAATAGGGCAGATATGGCAGTTGGAGGATTACCTGACCAAACGCTCCAACACGACGATGCTAGCTATACAAAAGTAGCAAAAAATTCAGATGTCCTGAAATGCGCTCCCACGCATCGGATTGTGTTAATACACACACGAACACATCACCAAAAGTGTTTTTAAGTCCTAGATAGGTCTAATAGGGCAGATATGGCAGTTGGAGGATTACCTGACCAAACGCTCCAACACGACGATGCTAGCTATACAAAAGTAGCAAACAATTCAGATGTCCTGAAATGCGCTCCCACGCATCGGATTCTGTTAATACACACACGAACACATCACCAAAAGTGTTTTTAAGTCCTAGATAGGTCTAATAGGGCAGATATGGCAGTTGGAGGATTACCTGACCAAACGCTCCAACACGACGATGCTAGCTATACAAAAGTAGCAAAAAATTCAGATGTCCTGAAATGCGCTCCCACGCATCGGATTCTGTTAATACACACACGAACACATCACCAAAAGTGTTTTTAAGTCCTAGATAGGTCTAATAGGGCAGATATGGCAGTTGGAGGATTACCTGACCAAACGCTCCAACACGACGCTATACAAAAGTAGCAAAAAATTCAGATGTCCTGAAATGCGCTCCCACGCATTGGATTCTGTTAATACACACACGAACACATCACCAAAAGTGTTTTTAAGTCCTAGATAGGTCTAATAGGGCAGATATGGCAGTTGGAGGATTACCTGACCAAACGCTCCAACACGACGATGCTAGCTATACAAAAGTAGCAAAAAATTCAGATGTCCTGAAATGCGCTCCCACGCATCGGATTCTGTTAATACACACACGAACACATCACCAAAAGTGTCTTTAAGTCCTAGATAGGTCTAATAGGGCAGATATGGCAGTTGGAGGATTACCTGACCAAACGCTCCAACACGACGATGCTAGCTATACAAAAGTAGCAAAAAATTCAGATGTCCTGAAATGCACTCCCACGCATCGGATTCTGTTAATACACACACGAACACATCACCAAAAGTGTCTTTAAGTCCTAGATAGGTCTAATAGGGCAGATATGGCAGTTGGAGGATTACCTGACCAAACGCTCCAACACGACGATGCTAGCTATACAAAAGTAGCAAAAAATTCAGATGTCCTGAAATGCGCTCCCACGCATCGGATTCTGTTAATACACACACGAACACATCACCAAAAGTGTTTTTAAGTCCTAGATAGGTCTAATAGGGCAGATATGGCAGTTGGAGGATTACCTGACCAAACGCTCCAACACGACGATGCTAGCTATACAAAAGTAGCAAAAAATTCAGATGTCCTGAAATGCGCTCCCACGCATCGGATTCTGTTAATACACACACGAACACATCACCAAAAGTGTTTTTAAGTCCAAGATAGGTCTAATAGGGCAGATATGGCAGTTGGAGGATTACCTGACCAAACGCTCCAACACGACGATGCTAGCTATACAAAAGTAGCAAAAAATTCAGATGTCCTGAAATGCGCTCCCACGCATCGGATTCTGTTAATACACACACGAACACATCACCAAAAGTGTTTTTAAGTCCAAGATAGGTCTAATAGGGCAGATATGGCAGTTGGAGGATTACCTGACCAAACGCTCCAACACGACGATGCTAGCTATACAAAAGTAGCAAAAAATTCAGATGTCCTGAAATGCGCTCCCACGCATCGGATTCTGTTAATACACACACGAACACATCACCAAAAGTGTTTTTAAGTCCTAGATAGGTCTAATAGGGCAGATATGGCAGTTGGAGGATTACCTGACCAAACGCTCCAACACGACGATGCTAGCTATACAAAAGTAGCAAAAAATTCAGATGTCCTGAAATGCGCTCCCACGCATCGGATTCTGTTAATACACACACGAACACATCACCAAAAGTGTTTTTAAGTCCTAGATAGGTCTAATAGGGCAGATATGGCAGTTGGAGGATTACCTGACAATTACCTGACCAAACGCTCCAACACGACGATGCTAGCTATACAAAAGTAGCAAAAAATTCAGATGTCCTGAAATGCGCTCCCACGCATCGGATTCTGTTAATACACACACGAACACATCACCAAAAGTGTTTTTAAGTCCAAGATAGGTCTAATAGGGCAGATATGGCAGTTGGAGGATTACCTGACCAAACGCTCCAACACGACGATGCTAGCTATACAAAAGTAGCAAAAAATTCAGATGTCCTGAAATGCGCTCCCACGCATCGGATTCTGTTAATACACACACGAACACATCACCAAAAGTGTTTTTAAGTCCAAGATAGGTCTAATAGGGCAGATATGGCAGTTGGAGGATTACCTGACCAAACGCTCCAACACGACGATGCTAGCTATACAAAAGTAGCAAAAAATTCAGATGTCCTGAAATGCGCTCCCACGCATCGGATTCTGTTAATACACACACGAACACATCACCAAAAGTGTTTTTAAGTCCTAGATAGGTCTAATAGGGCAGATATGGCAGTTGGAGGATTACCTGACCAAACGCTCCAACACGACGATGCTAGCTATACAAAAGTAGCAAAAAATTCAGATGTCCTGAAATGCGCTCCCACGCATCGGATTCTGTTAATACACACACGAACACATCACCAAAAGTGTTTTTAAGTCCTAGATAGGTCTAATAGGGCAGATATGGCAGTTGGAGGATTACCTGACAATTACCTGACCAAACGCTCCAACACGACGATGCTAGCTATACAAAAGTAGCAAAAAATTCAGATGTCCTGAAATGCGCTCCCACGCATCGGATTCTGTTAATACACACACGAACACATCACCAAAAGTGTTTTTAAGTCCTAGATAGGTCTAATAGGGCAGATATGGCAGTTGGAGGATTACCTGACAATTACCTGACCAAACGCTCCAACACGACGATGCTAGCTATACAAAAGTAGCAAAAAATTCAGATGTCCTGAAATGCGCTCCCACGCATCGGATTCTGTTAATACACACACGAACACATCACCAAAAGTGTCTTTAAGTCCTAGATAGGTCTAATAGGGCAGATATGGCAGTTGGAGGATTACCTGACCAAACGTGAGTACTGACCTATACAAAAGTAGCAAAAAATTCAGATGTCCTGAAATGCGCTCCCACGCATCGGATTCTGTTAATACACACACGAACACATCACAAAAAGTGTTTTTAAGTCCTAGATAGGTCTAATAGGGCAGATATGGCAGTTGGAGGATTACCTGACAATTACCTGACCAAACGCTCCAACACGACGATGCTAGCTATACAAAAGTAGCAAAAAATTCAGATGTCCTGAAATGCGCTCCCACGCATCGGATTCTGTTAATACACACACGAACACATCACCAAAAGTGTTTTTAAGTCCTAGATAGGTCTAATAGGGCAGATATGGCAGTTGGAGGATTACCTGACAATTACCTGACCAAACGCTCCAACACGACGATGCTAGCTATACAAAAGTAGCAAAAAATTCAGATGTCCTGAAATGCGCTCCCACGCATCGGATTCTGTTAATACACACACGAACACATCACCAAAAGTGTTTTTAAGTCCTAGATAGCTCTAATAGGGCAGATATGGCAGTTGGAGGATTACCTGACCAAACGCTCCAACACGACGATGCTAGCTATACAAAAGTAGCAAAAAATTCAGATGTCCTGAAATGCGCTCCCACGCATCGGATTCTGTTAATACACACACGAGCACATCACCAAAAGTGTTTTTAAGTCCTAGATAGGTCTAATAGGGCAGATATGGCAGTTGGAGGATTACCTGACCAAACGCTCCAACACGACGATGCTAGCTATACAAAAGTAGCAAAAAATTCAGATGTCCTGAAATGCGCTCCCACGCATCGGATTCTGTTAATACACACACGAACACATCACCAAAAGTGTTTTTAAGTCCTAGATAGGTCTAATAGGGCAGATATGGCAGTTGGAGGATTACCTGACCAAACGCTCCAACACGACGATGCTAGCTATACAAAAGTAGCAAAAAATTCAGATGTCCTGAAATGCGCTCCCACGCATCGGATTCTGTTAATACACACACGAACACATCACCAAAAGTGTCTTTAAGTCCTAGATAGGTCTAATAGGGCAGATATGGCAGTTGGAGGATTACCTGACCAAACGTGAGTACTGACCTATACAAAAGTAGCAAAAAATTCAGATGTCCTGAAATGCGCTCCCACGCATCGGATTCTGTTAATACACACACGAACACATCACCAAAAGTGTTTTTAAGTCCTAGATAGGTCTAATAGGGCAGATATGGCAGTTGGAGGATTACCTGACAATTACCTGACCAAACGCTCCAACACGACGATGCTAGCTATACAAAAGTAGCAAAAAATTCAGATGTCCTGAAATGCGCTTCCACGCATCGGATTCTGTTAATACACACACGAACACATCACCAAAAGTGTTTTTAAGTCCTAGATAGGTCTAATAGGGCAGATATGGCAGTTGGAGGATTACCTGACAATTACCTGACCAAACGCTCCAACACGACGATGCTAGCTATACAAAAGTAGCAAAAAATTCAGATGTCCTGAAATGCGCTCCCACGCATCGGATTCTGTTAATACACACACGAACACATCACCAAAAGTGTTTTTAAGTCCTAGATAGGTCTAATAGGGCAGATATGGCAGTTGGAGGATTACCTGACCAAACGCTCCAACACGACGATGCTAGCTATACAAAAGTAGCAAAAAATTCAGATGTCTTGAAATGCGCTCCCACGCATCGGATTCTGTTAATACACACACGAACACATCACCAAAAGTGTCTTTAAGTCCTAGATAGGTCTAATAGGGCAGATATGGCAGTTGGAGGATTACCTGACCAAACGTGAGTACTGACCTATACAAAAGTAGCAAAAAATTCAGATGTCCTGAAATGCGCTCCCACGCATCGGATTCTGTTAATACACACACGAACACATCACAAAAAGTGTTTTTAAGTCCTAGATAGGTCTAATAGGGCAGATATGGCAGTTGGAGGATTACCTGACAATTACCTGACCAAACGCTCCAACACGACGATGCTAGCTATACAAAAGTAGCAAAAAATTCAGATGTCCTGAAATGCGCTCCCACGCATCGGATTCTGTTAATACACACACGAACACATCACCAAAAGTGTTTTTAAGTCCTAGATAGGTCTAATAGGGCAGATATGGCAGTTGGAGGATTACCTGACAATTACCTGACCAAACGCTCCAACACGACGATGCTAGCTACACAAAAGTAGCAAAAAATTCAGATGTCCTGAAATGCGCTCCCACGCATCGGATTCTGTTAATACACACACGAACACATCACCAAAAGTGTTTTTAAGTCCTAGATAGGTCTAATAGGGCAGATATGGCAGTTGGAGGATTACCTGACCGAACGCTCCAACACGACGATGCTAGCTATACAAAAGTAGCAAAAAATTCAGATGTCCTGAAATGCGCTCCCACGCATCGGATTCTGTTAATACACACACGAACACATCACCAAAAGTGTTTTTAAGTCCTAGATAGGTCTAATAGGGCAGATATGGCAGTTGGAGGATTACCTGACCAAACGCTCCAACACGACGATGCTAGCTATACAAAAGTAGCAAAAAATTCAGATGTCCTGAAATGCGCTCCCACGCATCGGATTCTGTTAATACACACACGAACACATCACCAAAAGTGTTTTTAAGTCCTAGATAGGTCTAATAGGGCAGATATGGCAGTTGGAGGATTACCTGACCGAACGCTCCAACACGACGATGCTAGCTATACAAAAGTAGCAAAAAATTCAGATGTCCTGAAATGCGCTCCCACGCATCGGATTCTGTTAATACACACACGAACACATCACCAAAAGTGTTTTTAAGTCCTAGATAGGTCTAATAGGGCAGATATGGCAGTTGGAGGATTACCTGACAATTACCTGACCAAACGCTCCAACACGACGATGCTAGCTACACAAAAGTAGCAAAAAATTCAGATGTCCTGAAATGCGCTCCCACGCATCGGATTCTGTTAATACACACACGAACACATCACCAAAAGTGTTTTTAAGTCCTAGATAGGTCTAATAGGGCAGATATGGCAGTTGGAGGATTACCTGACCAAACGCTCCAACACGACGATGCTAGCTATACAAAAGTAGCAAAAAATTCATATGTCCTGAAATGCGCTCCCACGCATCGGATTCTGTTAATACACACACGAACACATCACCAAAAGTGTCTTTAAGTCCTAGATAGGTCTAATAGGGCAGATATGGCAGTTGGAGGATTACCTGACCAAACGTGAGTACTGACCTATACAAAAGTAGCAAAAAATTCAGATGTCCTGAAATGCGCTCCCACGCATCGGATTCTGTTAATACACACACGAACACATCACCAAAAGTGTTTTTAAGTCCTAGATAGGTCTAATAGGGCAGATATGGCAGTTGGAGGATTACCTGACAATTACCTGACCAAACGCTCCAACACGACGATGCTAGCTATACAAAAGTAGCAAAAAATTCAGATGTCCTGAAATGCGCTTCCACGCATCGGATTCTGTTAATACACACACGAACACATCACCAAAAGTGTTTTTAAGTCCTAGATAGGTCTAATAGGGCAGATATGGCAGTTGGAGGATTACCTGACAATTACCTGACCAAACGCTCCAACACGACGATGCTAGCTATACAAAAGTAGCAAAAAATTCAGATGTCCTGAAATGCGCTCCCACGCATCGGATTCTGTTAATACACACACGAACACATCACCAAAAGTGTTTTTAAGTCCTAGATAGGTCTAATAGGGCAGATATGGCAGTTGGAGGATTACCTGACCAAACGCTCCAACACGACGATGCTAGCTATACAAAAGTAGCAAAAAATTCAGATGTCTTGAAATGCGCTCCCACGCATCGGATTCTGTTAATACACACACGAACACATCACCAAAAGTGTCTTTAAGTCCTAGATAGGTCTAATAGGGCAGATATGGCAGTTGGAGGATTACCTGACCAAACGTGAGTACTGACCTATACAAAAGTAGCAAAAAATTCAGATGTCCTGAAATGCGCTCCCACGCATCGGATTCTGTTAATACACACACGAACACATCACAAAAAGTGTTTTTAAGTCCTAGATAGGTCTAATAGGGCAGATATGGCAGTTGGAGGATTACCTGACAATTACCTGACCAAACGCTCCAACACGACGATGCTAGCTATACAAAAGTAGCAAAAAATTCAGATGTCCTGAAATGCGCTCCCACGCATCGGATTCTGTTAATACACACACGAACACATCACCAAAAGTGTTTTTAAGTCCTAGATAGGTCTAATAGGGCAGATATGGCAGTTGGAGGATTACCTGACAATTACCTGACCAAACGCTCCAACACGACGATGCTAGCTATACAAAAGTAGCAAAAAATTCAGATGTCCTGAAATGCGCTCCCACGCATCGGATTCTGTTAATACACACACGAACACATCACCAAAAGTGTTTTTAAGTCCTAGATAGGTCTAATAGGGCAGATATGGCAGTTGGAGGATTACCTGACCAAACGCTCCAACACGACGATGCTAGCTATACAAAAGTAGCAAAAAATTCAGATGTCCTGAAATGCGCTCCCACGCATCGGATTCTGTTAATACACACACGAACACATCACCAAAAGTGTTTTTAAGTCCTAGATAGGTCTAATAGGGCAGATATGGCAGTTGGAGGATTACCTGACCAAACGCTCCAACACGACGATGCTAGCTATACAAAAGTAGCAAAAAATTCAGATGTCCTGAAATGCGCTCCCACGCATCGGATTCTGTTAATACACACACGAACACATCACCAAAAGTGTTTTTAAGTCCTAGATAGGTCTAATAGGGCAGATATGGCAGTTGGAGGATTACCTGACCAAACGCTCCAACACGACGATGCTAGCTATACAAAAGTAGCAAAAAATTCAGATGTCCTGAAATGCGCTCCCACGCATCGGATTCTGTTAATACACACACGAACACATCACCAAAAGTGTTTTTAAGTCCTAGATAGGTCTAATAGGGCAGATATGGCAGTTGGAGGATTACCTGACAATTACCTGACCAAACGCTCCAACACGACGATGCTAGCTATACAAAAGTAGCAAAAAATTCAGATGTCCTGAAATGCGCTCCCACGCATCGGATTCTGTTAATACACACACGAACACATCACCAAAAGTGTTTTTAAGTCCTAGATAGGTCTAATAGGGCAGATATGGCAGTTGGAGGATTACCTGACCAAACGCTCCAACACGACGATGCTAGGTATACAAAAGTAGCAAAAAATTCGGATGTCCTGAAATGCGCTCCCACGCATCGGATTCTGTTAATACACACACGAACACATCACCAAAAGTGTTTTTAAGTCCAAGATAGGTCTAATAGGGCAGATATGGCAGTTGGAGGATTACCTGACAATTACCTGCCCAAACGCTCCAACACGACGATGCTAGCTATACAAAAGTAGCAAAAAATTCAGATGTCCTGAAATGCGCTCCCACGCACCGGATTCTGTTAATACAAACACGAACACATCACCAAAAGTGTTTTTAAGTCCTAGATAGGTCTAATAGGGCAGATATGGCAGTTGGAGGATTACCTGACCAAACGCTCCAACACGACGATGCTAGCTATACAAAAGTAGCAAAAAATTCAGATGTCCTGAAATGCGCTCCCACGCATCGGATTCTGTTAATACACACACGAACACATCACCAAAAGTGTTTTTAAGTCCTAGATAGGTCTAATAGGGCAGATATGGCAGTTGGAGGATTACCTGACCGAACGCTCCAACACGACGATGCTAGCTATACAAAAGTAGCAAAAAATTCAGATGTCCTGAAATGCGCTCCCACGCATCGGATTCTGTTAATACACACACGAACACATCACCAAAAGTGTTTTTAAGTCCTAGATAGGTCTAATAGGGCAGATATGGCAGTTGGAGGATTACCTGACAATTACCTGACCAAACGCTCCAACACGACGATGCTAGCTATACAAAAGTAGCAAAAAATTCAGATGTCCTGAAATGCGCTCCCACGCATCGGATTCTGTTAATACACACACGAACACATCACCAAAAGTGTTTTTAAGTCCTAGATAGGTCTAATAGGGCAGATATGGCAGTTGGAGGATTACCTGACCAAACGCTCCAACACGACGATGCTAGCTATACAAAAGTAGCAAAAAATTCAGATGTCCTGAAATGCGCTCCCACGCATCGGATTCTGTTAATACACACACGAACACATCACCAAAAGTGTCTTTAAGTCCTAGATAGGTCTAATAGGGCAGATATGGCAGTTGGAGGATTAACCTGACCAAACGCTGAAGTACTGACCTATACAAAAGTAGCAAAAAATTCAGATGTCCTGAAATGCGCTCCCACGCATCGGATTCTGTTAATACACACACGAACACATCACCAAAAGTGTTTTTAAGTCCTAGATAGGTCTAATAGGGCAGATATGGCAGTTGGAGGATTACCTGACAATTACCTGACCAAACGCTCCAACACGACGATGCTAGCTATACAAAAGTAGCAAAAAATTCAGATGTCCTGAAATGCGCTTCCACGCATCGGATTCTGTTAATACACACACGAACACATCACCAAAAGTGTTTTTAAGTCCTAGATAGGTCTAATAGGGCAGATATGGCAGTTGGAGGATTACCTGACAATTACCTGACCAAACGCTCCAACACGACGATGCTAGCTATACAAAAGTAGCAAAAAATTCAGATGTCCTGAAATGCGCTCCCACGCATCGGATTCTGTTAATACACACACGAACACATCACACAAAAGTGTTTTTAAGTCCTAGATAGGGTCTAATAGGGCAGATATGGCAGTTGGAGGATTACCTGACCAAACGCTCCAACACGACGATGCTAGCTATACAAAAGTAGCAAAAAATTCAGATGTCTTGAAATGCGCTCCCACGCATCGGATTATGTTAATACACACACGAACACATCACAAAAAGTGTTTTTAAGTCCTAGATAGGTCTAATAGGGCAGATATGGCAGTTGGAGGATTACCTGACCAAACGTGAGTACTGACCTATACAAAAGTAGCAAAAAAATTCAGATGTCCTGAAATGCGCTCCCACGCATCGGATTCTGTTAATACACACACGAACACATCACAAAAAGTGTTTTTAAGTCCTAGATAGGTCTAATAGGGCAGATATGGCAGTTGGAGGATTACCTGACAATTACCTGACCAAACGCTCCAACACGACGATGCTAGCTATACAAAAGTAGCAAAAAATTCAGATGTCCTGAAATGCGCTCCCACGCATCGGATTCTGTTAATACACACACGAACACATCACCAAAAGTGTTTTTAAGTCCTAGATAGGTCTAATAGGGCAGATATGGCAGTTGGAGGATTACCTGACAATTACCTGACCAACGCTCCAACACGACGATGCTAGCTATACAAAAGTAGCAAAAAATTCAGATGTCCTGAAATGCGCTCCCACGCATCGGATTCTGTTAATACACACAACGAACACATCACCAAAAGTGTTTTTAAGTCCTAGATAGGTCTAATAGGGCAGATATGGCAGTTGGAGGATTACCTGACCAAACGCTCCAACACGACGATGCTAGCTATACAAAAGTAGCAAAAAATTCAGATGTCCTGAAATGCGCTCCCACGCATCGGATTCTGTTAATACACACACGAACACATCACCAAAAGTGTTTTTTAAGTCCTAGATAGGTCTAATAGGGCAGATATGGCAGTTGGAGGATTACCTGACCAAACGCTCCAACACGACGATGCTAGCTATACAAAAGTAGCAAAAAATTCAGATGTCCTGAAATGCGCTCCCACGCATCGGATTCTGTTAATACACACACGAACACATCACCAAAAGTGTTTTTAAGTCCTAGATAGGTCTAATAGGGCAGATATGGCAGTTGGAGGATTACCTGACCAAACGCTCCAACACGACGATGCTAGCTATACAAAAGTAGCAAAAAATTCAGATGTCCTGAAATGCGCTCCCACGCATCGGATTCTGTTAATACACACACGAACACATCACCAAAAGTGTTTTTAAGTCCTAGATAGGTCTAATAGGGCAGATATGGCAGTTGGAGGATTACCTGACAATTACCTGACCAAACGCTCCAACACGACGATGCTAGCTATACAAAAGTAGCAAAAAATTCAGATGTCCTGAAATGCGCTCCCACGCATCGGATTCTGTTAATACACACACGAACACATCACCAAAAGTGTTTTTAAGTCCTAGATAGGTCTAATAGGGCAGATATGGCAGTTGGAGGATTACCTGACAATTACCTGACCAAACGCTCCAACACGACGATGCTAGCTATACAAAAGTAGCAAAAAATTCAGATGTCCTGAAATGCGCTCCCACGCATCGGATTCTGTTAATACACACACGAACACATCACCAAAAGTGTTTTTAAGTCCTAGATAGGTCTAATAGGGCAGATATGGCAGTTGGAGGATTACCTGACCAAAACGCTCCAACACGACGATGCTAGCTATACAAAAGTAGCAAAAAATTCAGATGTCCTGAAATGCGCTCCCACGCATCGGATTCTGTTAATACACACACGAACACATCACCAAAAGTGTTTTTTAAGTCCTAGATAGGTCTAATAGGGCAGATATGGCAGTTGGAGGATTACCTGACAATTACCTGACAATACTGACCAAACGCTCCAACACGACGATGCTAGCTATACAAAAGTAGCAAAAAAATTCAGATGTCCTGAAATGCGCTCCCACGCATCGGATTCTGTTAATACACACACGAACACATCACCAAAAGTGTTTTTAAGTCCTAGATAGGTCTAATAGGGCAGATATGGCAGTTGGAGGATTACCTGACCAAACGCTCCAACACGACGATGCTAGCTATACAAAAGTAGCAAAAAATTCAGATGTCCTGAAATGCGCTCCCACGCATCGGATTCTGTTAATACACACACGAACACATCACCAAAAGTGTCTTTAAGTCCTAGATAGGTCTAATAGGGCAGATATGGCAGTTGGAGGATTACCTGACCAAACGTGCAGTACTGACCTATACAAAAGTAGCAAAAAATTCAGATGTCCTGAAATGCGCTCCCACGCATCGGATTCTGTTAATACACACACGAACACATCACCAAAAGTGTTTTTAAGTCCTAGATAGGTCTAATAGGGCAGATATGGCAGTTGGAGGATTACCTGACAATTACCTGACCAAACGCTCCAACACGACGATGCTAGCTATACAAAAGTAGCAAAAAATTCAGATGTCCTGAAATGCGCTCCCACGCATCGGATTCTGTTAATACACACACGAACACATCACACAAAAGTGTTTTTAAGTCCTAGATAGGTCTAATAGGGCAGATATGGCAGTTGGAGGATTACCTGACCAAACGCTCCAACACGACGATGCTAGCTATACAAAAGTAGCAAAAAATTCAGATGTCTTGAAATGCGCTCCCACGCATCGGATTCTGTTAATACACACACGAACACATCACCAAAAGTGTTTTTAAGTCCTAGATAGGTCTAATAGGGCAGATATGGCAGTTGGAGGATTAACCTGACCAAACGCTCCAACACGACGATGCTAGCTATACAAAAGTAGCAAAAAATTCAGATGTCTTGAAATGCGCTCCCACGCATCGGATTCTGTTAATACACACACGAACACATCACCAAAAGTGTCTTTAAGTCCTAGATAGGTCTAATAGGGCAGATATGGCAGTTGGAGGATTACCTGACCAAACGTGAGTACTGAGCCTAGTACAAAAGTAGCAAAAAATTCAGATGTCCTGAAATGCGCTCCCACGCATCGGATTCTGTTAATACACACACGAACACATCACAAAAAGTGTTTTTAAGTCCTAGATAGGTCTAATAGGGCAGATATGGCAGTTGGATACCTGACAATTACCTGACCAAACGCTCCAACACGACGATGCTAGCTATACAAAAGTAGCAAAAAATTCAGATGTCCTGAAATGCGCTCCCACGCATCGGATTCTGTTAATACACACACGAACACATCACCAAAAGTGTTTTTAAGTCCTAGATAGGTCTAATAGGGCAGATATGGCAGTTGGAGGATTACCTGACAATTACCTGACCAAACGCTCCAACACGACGATGCTAGCTATACAAAAGTAGCAAAAAATTCAGATGTCCTGAAATGCGCTCCCACGCATCGGATTCTGTTAATACACACACGAACACATCACCAAAAGTGTTTTTAAGTCCTAGATAGGTCTAATAGGGCAGATATGGCAGTTGGAGGATTACCTGACCAAACGCTCCAACACGACGATGCTAGCTATACAAAAGTAGCAAAAAATTCAGATGTCCTGAAATGCGCTCCCACGCATCGGATTCTGTTAATACACACACGAACACATCACCAAAAGTGTTTTTAAGTCCTAGATAGGTCTAATAGGGCAGATATGGCAGTTGGAGGATTACCTGACCAAACGCTCCAACACGACGATGCTAGCTATACAAAAGTAGCAAAAAATTCAGATGTCCTGAAATGCGCTCCCACGCATCGGATTCTGTTAATACACACACGAACACATCACCAAAAGTGTTTTTAAGTCCTAGATAGGTCTAATAGGGCAGATATGGCAGTTGGAGGATTACCTGACCAAAACGCTCCAACACGACGATGCTAGCTATACAAAAGTAGCAAAAAATTCAGATGTCCTGAAATGCGCTCCCACGCATCGGATTCTGTTAATACACACACGAACACATCACCAAAAGTGTTTTTAAGTCCTAGATAGGTCTAATAGGGCAGATATGGCAGTTGGAGGATTACCTGACAATTACCTGACCAAACGCTCCAACACGACGATGCTAGCTATACAAAAGTAGCAAAAAATTCAGATGTCCTGAAATGCGCTCCCACGCATCGGATTCTGTTAATACACACACGAACACATCACCCAAAAGTGTTTTTAAGTCCTAGATAGGTCTAATAGGGCAGATATGGCAGTTGGAGGATTACCTGACAATTACCTGACCAATCGCTCCAACACGACGATGCTAGCTATACAAAAGTAGCAAAAAATTCAGATGTCCCTGAAATGCGCTCCCACGCATCGGATTCTGTTAATACACACACGAACACATCACCAAAAGTGTTTTTAAGTCCTAGATAGCGTCTAATAGGGCAGATATGGCAGTTGGAGGATTACCTGACCAAACGCTCCAACACGACGATGCTAGCTATACAAAAGTAGCAAAAAATTCAGATGTCCTGAAATGCGCTCCCACGCATCGGATTCTGTTAATACACACACGAGCACATCACCAAAAGTGTTTTTAAGTCCTAGATAGGTCTAATAGGGCAGATATGGCAGTTGGAGGATTACCTGACCAAACGCTCCAACACGACGATGCTAGCTATACAAAAGTAGCAAAAAATTCAGATGTCCTGAAATGCGCTCCCACGCATCGGATTCTGTTAATACACACACGAACACATCACCAAAAGTGTTTTTAAGTCCTAGATAGGTCTAATAGGGACAGATATGGCAGTTGGAGGATTACCTGACCAAACGCTCCAACACGACGATGCTAGCTATACAAAAGTAGCAAAAAATTCAGATGTCCTGAAATGCGCTCCCACGCATCGGATTCTGTTAATACACACACGAACAC
>CAXITZ010000308.1:0-43567 GCA_964034865.1 Eristalis intricaria
CACAGACTACATATAGTACGTTGGTATCCATTTATATATGTAGTGATGTAAATGTGTTTGTATTGGTTTAGTTTAGAGGCACATGTTGTAATCTGCTCTAAATGTTCATCCAATATATTTTCCTTGTGTTTAATTAAGAACGATTGAATTTGTTTCAAAAATTCTAAGCAACTTATGTATGCCATGATTTTTTATGTATTTTTATTAGTCAATACCAATAGCTTATCTAAAAGGTCTATGTCATCTTCATCGATATCATCAATATCATTAAATACACATGATTCTTGAAAACGATTTATATACTTTATACGTTTAGCACCATCATACGAAACACCTAATAGAGTTATTGATCCACCTTTTACTGCTATTTTAACGTGATCATTAACATTATATTCAAACTGTACTGATGATAAAAAATTCGGCTGCGATTCCCCTCTACGCTGGCTTAGCAACAGAGATTCATATCCATCTTCTACTGTGACATGTACTGTTAAAGATAATCCAATCACATCCACTCTTATTATTCGAAAATATCTCCATGATGATTGACAAACACAATATTTATCTCCCGATCTTATCGTTTGAATCCAAAACATACTCTTCTGTGCCCACACAAACGACACGGCTTAGGGCATTTGCAATTTCTATTGTACAAATTTATTATTACAATCCTAAGCATACTGAACATCAACCGATATATTCCCACCTATTTATATTGTTTTACACACATCCTAATGTATCCATCTCTTTCATATAATCTATTAAATCATTCAATCTATCTCATTCATATAAGATCAAAAGCCATTTACGATCATGTCTATTCATGTTAATATTCTTAACACACAAAGGCCACTGACCGCAAAAAATACTCCCAGAACACACAACTCATATTCAACATTACGCAACCATATGTATATCAAATGTTACGCAACGCTGAGAATATGAGTCACTGACCGCACAACAGCCGTCAACTAGGTCACTCGCAACCTCTTATCAATTCAACCACCAGCTCAAGGTCCCCGAACAGTCACAAACAGCACACGACAACTTCTAATTGGACTCTACTGATAAGAAAAACCACAACGAAACGACCACAACTTTCCTGGTCCAGAACCATCCAAATATAACTACTAGTGTTTTTAAGTCCTAGATAGGTCTAATAGGGCAGATATGGCAGTTGGAGGATTACCTGACCAAACGCTCCAACACGACGATGCTAGCTATACAAAAGTAACAAAAAATTCAGATGTCCTGAAATGCGCTCCCGCGCATCGGATTCTGTTAACACACACACGAACACATCACCAAAAGTGTTTTTAAGTCCTAGATAGGTCTAATAGGGCAGATATGGCAGTTGGAGGATTACCTGACCAAACGCTCCAACACGACGATGCTAGCTATACAAAAGTAACAAAAAATTCAGATGTCCTGAAATGCGCTCCCGCGCATCGGATTCTGTTAACACACACACGAACACATCACCAAAAGTGTTTTTAAGTCCTAGATAGGTCTAATAGGGCAGATATGGCAGTTGGAGGATTACCTGACAATTACCTGACCAAACGCTCCAACACGACGATGCTAGCTATACAAAAGTAGCAAAAAATTCAGATGTCCTGAAATGCGCTCCAACGCATCGGATTCTGTTAATACATACACGAACACATCACCAAAAGTGTTTTTAAGTCCTAGATAGGTCTAATAGGGCAGATATGGCAGTTGGAGGATTACCTGACCAAACGCTCCAACACGACGATGCTAGCTATACAAAAGTAGCAAAAAATTCAGATGTCCTGAAATGCGCTCCCACGCATCGGATTCTGTTAATACACACACGAACACATCACCAAAAGTGTTTTTAAGTCCTAGATAGGTCTAATAGGGCAGATATGGCAGTTGGAGGATTACCTGACCAAACGCTCCAACACGACGATGCTAGCTATACAAAAGTAGCAAAAAATTCAGATGTCCTGAAATGCGCTCCCGCGCATCGGATTCTGTTAACACACACACGAACACATCACCAAAAGTGTTTTTAAGTCCTAGATAGGTCTAATAGGGCAGATATGGCAGTTGGAGGATTACCTGACAATTACCTGACCAAACGCTCCAACACGACGATGCTAGCTATACAAAAGTAGCAAAAAATTCAGATGTCCTGAAATGCGCTCCCACGCATCGGATTCTGTTAATACACACACGAACACATCACCAAAAGTGTTTTTAAGTCCTAGATAGGTCTAATAGGGCAGATATGGCAGTTGGAGGATTACCTGACAATTACCTGACCAAACGCTCCAACACGACGATGCTAGCTATACAAAAGTAACAAAAAATTCAGATGTCCTGAAATGCGCTCCCACGCATCGGATTCTGTTAATACACACACGAACACATCACCAAAAGTGTTTTTAAGTCCTAGATAGGTCTAATAGGGCAGATATGGCAGTTGGAGGATTACCTGACCAAACGCTCCAACACGACGATGCTAGCTATACAAAAGTAGCAAAAAATTCAGATGTCCTGAAATGCGCTCCCGCGCATCGGATTCTGTTAACACACACACGAACACATCACCAAAAGCGTTTTTAAGTCCTAGATAGGTCTAATAGGGCAGATATGGCAGTTGGAGGATTACCTGACCAAACGCTCCAACACGACGATGCTAGCTATACAAAAGTAGCAAAAAATTCAGATGTCCTGAAATGCGCTCCCGCGCATCGGATTCTGTTAACACACACACGAACACATCACCAAAAGTGTTTTTAAGTCCTAGATAGGTCTAATAGGGCAGATATGACAGTTGGAGGATTACCTGACCAAACGCTCCAACACGACGATGCTAGCTATACAAAAGTAACAAAAAATTCAGATGTCCTGAAATGCGCTCCAACGCATCGGATTCTGTTAATACACACACGAACACATCACCAAAAGTGTTTTTAAGTCCTAGATAGGTCTAATAGGGCAGATATGGCAGTTGGAGGATTACCTGACCAAACGCTCCAACACGACGATGCCAGCTATACAAAAGTAACAAAAAATTCAGATGTCCTGAAATGCGCTCCAACGCATCGGATTCTGTTAATACACACACGAACACATCACCAAAAGTGTTTTTAAGTCCTAGATAGGTCTAATAGGGCAGATATGGCAGTTGGAGGATTACCTGACCAAACGCTCCAACACGACGATGCTAGCTATACAAAAGTAGCAAAAAATTCAGATGTCCTGAAATGCGCTCCAACGCATCGGATTCTATTAATACACATACGAACACATCACCAAAAGTGTTTTTAAGTCCTAGATAGGTCTAATAGGGCAGATATGGCAGTTGGAGGATTACCTGACCAAACGCTCCAACACGACGATGCTAGCTATACAAAAGTAACAAAAAATTCAGATGTCCTGAAATGCGCTCCCGCGCATCGGATTCTGTTAACACACACACGAACACATCACCAAAAGTGTTTTTAAGTCCTAGATAGGTCTAATAGGGCAGATATGGCAGTTGGAGGATTACCTGACCAAACGCTCCAACACGACGATGCTAGCTATACAAAAGTAGCAAAAAATTCAGATGTCCTGAAATGCGCTCCCACGCATCGGATTCTGTTAATACACACACGAACACATCACCAAAAGTGTTTTTAAGTCCTAGATAGGTCTAATAGGGCAGATATGGCAGTTGGAGGATTACCTGACCAAACGCTCCAACACGACGATGCTAGCTATACAAAAGTAGCAAAAAATTCAGATGTCCTGAAATGCGCTCCCACGCATCGGATTCTGTTAATACACACACGAACACATCACCAAAAGTGTTTTTAAGTCCTAGATAGGTCTAATAGGGCAGATATGGCAGTTGGAGGATTACCTGACCAAACGCTCCAACACGACGATGCTAGCTATACAAAAGTAACAAAAAATTCAGATGTCCTGAAATGCGCTCCAACGCATCGGATTCTGTTAATACACACACGAACACATCACCAAAAGTGTTTTTAAGTCCTAGATAGGTCTAATAGGGCAGATATGGCAGTTGGAGGATTACCTGACCAAACGCTCCAACACGACGATGCTAGCTATACAAAAGTAGCAAAAAATTCAGATGTCCTGAAATGCGCTCCAACGCATCGGATTCTGTTAATACACACACGAACACATCACCAAAAGTGTTTTTAAGTTCTAGATAGGTCTAATAGGGTAGATATGGCAGTTGGAGGATTACCTGACCAAACGCTCCAACACGACGATGCTAGCTATACAAAAGTAGCAAAAAATTCAGATGTCCTGAAATGCACTCCCACGCATCGGATTCTGTTAATACACACACGAACACATCACCAAAAGTGTTTTTAAGTCCTAGATAGGTCTAATAGGGCAGATATGGCAGTTGGAGGATTACCTGACCAAACGCTCCAACACGACGATGCTAGATATACAAAAGTAGCAAAAAATTCAGATGTCCTGAAATGCGCTCCCACGCATCGGATTCTGTTAATACACACACGAACACATCACCAAAAGTGTTTTTAAGTCCTAGATAGGTCTAATAGGCAGTTGGAGGATTACCTGACCAAACGCTCCAACACGACGATGCTAGCTATACAAAAGTAGCAAAAAATTCAGATGTCCTGAAATGCGCTCCAACGCATCGGATTCTGTTAATACACACACGAACACATCACCAAAAGTGTTTTTAAGTCCTAGATAGGTCTAATAGGGCAGATATGGCAGTTGGAGGATTACCTGACCAAACGCTCCAACACGACGATGCTAGATATACAAAAGTAGCAAAAAATTCAGATGTCCTGAAATGCGCTCCCACGCATCGGATTCTGTTAATACACACACGAACACATCACCAAAAGTGTTTTTAAGTCCTAGATAGGTCTAATAGGGCAGATATGGCAGTTGGAGGATTACCTGACCAAACGCTCCAACACGACGATGCTAGCTATACAAAAGTAGCAAAAAATTCAGATGTCCTGAAATGCGCTCCCGCGCATCGGATTCTGTTAACACACACACGAAAACATCACCAAAAGTGTTTTTAAGTCCTAGATAGGTCTAATAGGGCAGATATGGCAGTTGGAGGATTACCTGACCAAACGCTCCAACACGACGATACAAAAGTAGCAAAAAATTCAGATGTCCTGAAATGCGCTCCCACGCATCGACTTCTGTTAATACACACACGAACACATCACCAAAAGTGTTTTTAAGTCCTAGATAGGTCTAATAGGGCAGATATGGCAGTTGGAGGATTACCTGACCAAACGCTCCAACACGACGATACAAAAGTAGCAAAAAATTCAGATGTCCTGAAATGCGCTCCCACGCATCGACTTCTGTTAATACACACACGAACACATCACCAAAAGTGTTTTTAAGTCCTAGATAGGTCTAATAGGGCAGATATGGCAGTTGGAGGATTACCTGACCAAACGCTCCAACACGACGATACAAAAGTAGCAAAAAATTCAGATGTCCTGAAATGCGCTCCCACGCATCGACTTCTGTTAATACACACACGAACACATCACCAAAAGTGTTTTTAAGTCCTAGATAGGTCTAATAGGGCAGATATGGCAGTTGGAGGATTACCTGACCAAACGCTCCAACACGACGATACAAAAGTAGCAAAAAATTCAGATGTCCTGAAATGCGCTCCCACGCATCGACTTCTGTTAATACACACACGAACACATCACCAAAAGTGTTTTTAAGTCCTAGATAGGTCTAATAGGGCAGATATGGCAGTTGGAGGATTACCTGACCAAACGCTCCAACACGACGATACAAAAGTAGCAAAAAATTCAGATGTCCTGAAATGCGCTCCCACGCATCGACTTCTGTTAATACACACACGAACACATCACCAAAAGTGTTTTTAAGTCCTAGATAGGTCTAATAGGGCAGATATGGCAGTTGGAGGATTACCTGACCAAACGCTCCAACACGACGATGCTAGCTATACAAAAGTAGCAAAAAATTCAGATGTCCTGAAATGCGCTCCCACGCATCGGATTCTGTTAATACACACACGAACACATCACCAAAAGTGTTTTTAAGTCCTAGATAGGTCTAATAGGGCAGATATGGCAGTTGGAGGATTACCTGACCAAACGCTCCAACACGACGATACAAAAGTAGCAAAAAATTCAGATGTCCTGAAATGCGCTCCCACGCATCGACTTCTGTTAATACACACACGAACACATCACCAAAAGTGTTTTTAAGTCCTAGATAGGTCTAATAGGGCAGATATGGCAGTTGGAGGATTACCTGACAATTACCTGACCAAACGCTCCAACACGACGATGCTAGCTATACAAAAGTAGCAAAAAATTCAGATGTCCTGAAATGCGCTCCCACGCATCGGATTCTGTTAATACACACACGAACACATCAACAAAGTGTTTTTAAGTCCTAGATAGGTCTAATAGGGCAGATATGGCAGTTGGAGGACTACCTGACCAAACGCTCCAACACGACGATGCTAGCTATACAAAAGTAGCAAAAAATTCAGATGTCCTGAAATGCGCTCCAACGCATCGGATTCTGTTAATACACACACGAACACATCACCAAAAGTGTTCTTAAGTCCTAGATAGGTCTAATAGGGCAGATATGGCAGTTGGAGGATTACCTGACCAAACGCTCCAACACGACGATGCTAGCTATACAAAAGTAGCAAAAAATTCAGATGTCCTGAAATGCGCTCCAACGCATCGGATTCTGTTAATACACACACGAACACATCACCAAAAGTGTTTTTAAGTCCTAGATAGGTCTAATAGGGCAGATATGGCAGTTGGAGGATTACCTGACAATTACCTGACCAAACGCTCCAACACGACGATGCTAGCTATACAAAAGTAGCAAAAAATTCAGATGTCCTGAAATGCGCTCCCGCGCATCGGATTCTGTTAATACACACACGAACCCATCACCAAAAGTGTTTTTAAGTTCTAGATAGGTCTAATAGGGCAGATATGGCAGTTGGAGGATTACCTGACCAAACGCTCCAACACGACGATGCTAGCTATACAAAAGTAGCAAAAAATTCAGATGTCCTGAAATGCGCTCCCACGCATCGGATTCTGTTAATACACACACGAACACATCACCAAAAGTGTTTTTAAGTCCTAGATAGGTCTAATAGGGCAGATATGGCAGTTGGAGGATTACCTGACAATTACCTGACCAAACGCTCCAACACGACGATGCTAGCTATACAAAAGTAGCAAAAAATTCAGATGTCCTGAAATGCGCTCCCACGCATCGGATTCTGTTAATACACACACGAACACATCACCGAAAGTGTTTTTAAGTCCTAGATAGGTCTAATAGGGCAGATATGGCAGTTGGAGGATTACCTGACCAAACGGCCCAACACGACGATGCTAGCTATACAAAAGTAGCAAAAAATTCAGATGTCCTGAAATGCGCTCCCGCGCATCGGATTCTGTTAACACACACACGAACACATCACCAAAAGTGTTTTTAAGTCCTAGAGAGGTCCAATAGGGCAGATATGGCAGTTGGAGGATTACCTGACCAAACGCTCCAACACGACGATGCTAGCTATACAAAAGTAGCAAAAAATTCAGATGTCCTGAAATGCGCTCCAACGCATCGGATTCTGTTAATACACACACGAACACATCACCGAAAGTGTTTTTAAGTCCTAGATAGGTCTAATAGGGCAGATATGGCAGTTGGAGGATTACCTGACCAAACGCTCCAACACGACGATGCTAGCTATACAAAAGTAGCAAAAAATTCAGATGTCCTGAAATGCGCTCCCGCGCATCGGATTCTGTTAATACACACACGAACACATCACCAAAAGAGTTTTTAAGTCCTAGATAGGTCTAATAGGGCAGATATGGCAGTTGGAGGATTACCTGACCAAACGCTCCAACACGACGATGCTAGCTATACAAAAGTAGCAAAAAATTCAGATGTCCTGAAATGCGCTCCAACGCATCGGATTCTGTTAATACACACACGAACACATCACCAAAAGTGTTTTTAAGTCCTAGATAGGTCTAATAGGGCAGATATGGCAGTTGGAGGATTACCTGACCAAACGCTCCAACACGACGATGCTAGCTATACAAAAGTAGCAAAAAATTCAGATGTCCTGAAATGCGCTCCCACGCATCGGATTCTGTTAATACACACACGAACACATCACCAAAAGTGTCTTTAAGTCCTAGATAGGTCTAATAGGGCAGATATGGCAGTTGGAGGATTACCTGACCAAACGCTCCAACACGACGATGTTAGCTATACAAAAGTAGCAAAAAATTCAGATGTCCTGAAATGCGCTCCAACGCATCGGATTCTGTTAATACAAGTAGTTATATTTGGATGGTTCTGGACCAGGAAAGTTGTGGTCGTTTCGTTGTGGTTTTTCTTATCAGTAGAGTCCAATTAGAAGTTGTCGTGTGCTGTTTGTGACTGTTCGGGGACCTTGAGCTGGTGGTTGAATTGATAAGAGGTTGCGAGTGACCTAGTTGACGGCTGTTGTGCGGTCAGTGACTCATATTCTCAGCGTTGCGTAACATTTGATATACATATGGTTGCGTAATGTTGAATATGAGTTGTGTGTTCTGGGAGTATTTTTTGCGGTCAGTGGCCTTTGTGTGTTAAGAATATTAACATGAATAGACATGATCGTAAATGGCTTTTGATCTTATATGAATGAGATAGATTGAATGATTTAATAGATTATATGAAAGAGATGGATACATTAGGATGTGTGTAAAACAATATAAATAGGTGGGAATATATCGGTTGATGTTCAGTATGCTTAGGATTGTAATAATAAATTTGTACAATAGAAATTGCAAATGCCCTAAGCCGTGTCGTTTGTGTGGGCACAGAAGAGTATGTTTTGGATTCAAACGATAAGATCGGGAGATAAATATTGTGTTTGTCAATCATCATGGAGATATTTTCGAATAATAAGAGTGGATGTGATTGGATTATCTTTAACAGTACATGTCACAGTAGAAGATGGATATGAATCTCTGTTGCTAAGCCAGCGTAGAGGGGAATCGCAGCCGAATTTTTTATCATCAGTACAGTTTGAATATAATGTTAATGATCACGTTAAAATAGCAGTAAAAGGTGGATCAATAACTCTATTAGGTGTTTCGTATGATGGTGCTAAACGTATAAAGTATATAAATCGTTTTCAAGAATCATGTGTATTTAATGATATTGATGATATCGATGAAGATGACATAGACCTTTTAGATAAGCTATTGGTATTGACTAATAAAAATACATAAAAAATCATGGCATACATAAGTTGCTTAGAATTTTTGAAACAAATTCAATCGTTCTTAATTAAACACAAGGAAAATATATTGGATGAACATTTAGAGCAGATTACAACATGTGCCTCTAAACTAAACCAATACAAACACATTTACATCACTACATATATAAATGGATACCAACGTACTATATGTAGTCTGTGTTCAGATGATAGCATTGAGGATAAACCAGATACTTGTGCGTGTTTCATGATTGAAAGTCGTATAAAACATACAAAGAAATTAATGTTGCTCTATGAACGATTCTATAATTAAATAAAAAGCCTTGTATCAATAAGTCGTGATCAGTTTAATTTCAATCTTCTTGCAGTGAGTGGCTCTTACAAATAAACTAAATATTAAGAAAAATGAAGAAAAATATTCATTCGGTGATTTTAATTTGTGCATTGGCTGTGGGCTGTTTAAGAGCTAGTCCAATTCCAATCAATTTATCGACCCTAGGTGATAATAATAAAGGAAACTTGCAGTTTAGCGTCCAACTACCTAATAATGACAGCCTGAAAATTGATTTGTCGTTTCAATTGATGAGATCTAGTGAATCTTTAGATGTTGATAATAATAACCCCCAAAACGATGTAGGAATACAATTAACACCACCAACAACAACAACAGAAAAAGCTGATGCTAAATATTTTACTGTTGAAGAAGCTATAGAAGCATTTAGGCAAGATTTGATTCTTAAAGAAAGAGATATAGCTGGAATAATTGAAAGTGAAAATAAATTTTACAGACACTTCAGATTAGAATATGGCGCTGTATTTTTAAATATTCGATGTACTTATAACAGTAATTATGTAAGACGTTCATTAAATATAAGTTGTTTTGAGTATCGTGAAATAGAAAGTGAGAGAATTTTGAGCAATGGTGAAATAGAAGTTTTTAAGACTGCAGATACAACATACCGTTCCGATGTGGAATTGATTGATATCAAGAAATATAAACAAACTTATGAAATGGTTATTTCTTAGAGACATACAAAGAAAAGATTGTGGGAGAGAGAAAGCTGTTGAGATTTTAATAAATAATAATTAAAAAGAAAAAATTCAAAAAATATTTGTTTCAATGGTTTTCTTTATTTATTTTATAAGTTTTTTTTTTGTTTTTTTTTTTTTTTTTTTTTTACGAATTATTAAGAACTCAACGTAATAAAAAAAAAAATATGTTATTGAAAATAGTTATTGAAAAATGATCTATACGATTGTAAAATCGGAATGAAAAATAAAAAAGAAATTATTTTAAAAAAAAAACGTTTATTTAATATTACTTATTTAAATTGTACAGAAATTTCAGACATAGATGTCCACAATTGAAAGAGTCGAAGTTTTGATATTGACTATAGTTGTATTGAATATTTTTTCCACCCAGATATTTGATTATCTCTTTAGGTGGCTGCAGGTTTCCAAAACTATCGAAATATTCTTTATGATTCTTATTCTTATTGTACGCTACCCAATGTGTGCCGGAACCGTGAGAAGAATCCAAATTGACGATGCCACATTCCCTTTGATATGATCGTTTCGGTAAATTATCAAGCATGAAAACGCCTCTGAAATGTGGTAAAAACTTGGTGTATTTCATCAAATCTCTATCGGTAAGAGCCCGTCTGGGTAGCTTCCTTAAAAGTTTTTTGATTCTGGACTGTAAAATAAACCATAACCCTTTTTGTATGGTTTAAGATATAACCCTTTACCCATAGCAATGGCTTCCATAGTTTTATTATGACGATTTGATTCTTCAAGTTGTTTTCTAGCAGATTTAGTTTCCTTTATCGCCTTAAAAATGGAGCTTCCACCTGTTGCTAGAGCTCCCAATGCACCAAGCGCTGATAGAATGGGCACTAGAGGAAGAAAGCCTCCAATCTTAGGAATTGGTATTACACGCGGAATTTGCACTAATGATTTCTTTCTGTTTAATGTATTACCTATTGTCTTTCGAGCAATTTGTATTGCCTCTTGAATGTCTTTAGGTTTGCGTTTATGTAAAGTCTTTGTAGCTTTTCGTATAGCTTCATTGAAGATATTCTTTACACATTTACTTTTTGTTGTTCTAGTTTTCTTAAACTTGCTCATAGTATTACCCATACCGAATTTTACTTTAGCCTTCATTGCATTAGTCACAAACCATGCGTTTGAACGTTCCGCTAAGCTACTGTCTTTCGACTTGACTCTTGTCCACGCGTTGTTCGCTAATATTTGATCAGCCTCGTGTCGCTTATTTAAGTCCTTTGATTGAGAATAAGCAATGTCGTGTTGTTTACATGCAGCATCTAATGGATTAATTCCTTTATCGCCTCTATCTAAACGTTCTTTAAGTTTAGTACCTGGTCCACAAAATTGATATCCAGGTAGATGAAGTTCTATTGGTAGAGAATTGATTATTTTATCTAGCAAACCTCTTCCGACAGCGTTTCTATTACGACTGATTGATTTTCTATAAACCATTGCCATTTTTGATATGATCGTTTCGGTAAATTATCAAGCATGAAAACGCCTCTGAAATGTGGTAAAAACTTGGTGTATTTCATCAAATCTCTATCGGTAAGAGCCCGTCTGGGTAGCTTCCTTAAAAGTTTTTTGATTCTGGACTGTAAAATAAACCATAACCCTTTTTGTATGGTTTAAGATATAACCCTTTACCCATAGCAATGGCTTCCATAGTTTTATTATGACGATTTGATTCTTCAAGTTGTTTTCTAGCAGATTTAGTTTCCTTTATCGCCTTAAAAATGGAGCTTCCACCTGTTGCTAGAGCTCCCAATGCACCAAGCGCTGATAGAATGGGCACTAGAGGAAGAAAGCCTCCAATCTTAGGAATTGGTATTACACGCGGAATTTGCACTAATGATTTCTTTCTGTTTAATGTATTACCTATTGTCTTTCGAGCAATTTGTATTGCCTCTTGAATGTCTTTAGGTTTGCGTTTATGTAAAGTCTTTGTAGCTTTTCGTATAGCTTCATTGAAGATATTCTTTACACATTTACTTTTTGTTGTTCTAGTTTTCTTAAACTTGCTCATAGTATTACCCATACCGAATTTTACTTTAGCCTTCATTGCATTAGTCACAAACCATGCGTTTGAACGTTCCGCTAAGCTACTGTCTTTCGACTTGACTCTTGTCCACGCGTTGTTCGCTAATATTTGATCAGCCTCGTGTCGCTTATTTAAGTCCTTTGATTGAGAATAAGCAATGTCGTGTTGTTTACATGCAGCATCTAATGGATTAATTCCTTTATCGCCTCTATCTAAACGTTCTTTAAGTTTAGTACCTGGTCCACAAAATTGATATCCAGGTAGATGAAGTTCTATTGGTAGAGAATTGATTATTTTATCTAGCAAACCTCTTCCGACAGCGTTTCTATTACGACTGATTGATTTTCTATAAACCATTGCCATTTTTTAACACAAAGGTACGATACAGACTGAAAAAAAATCGATAAAAGCATACACTTAAATATATGTCATGTAATGTTATATGTTTTAATTAGTCGTTGTAAATATGCGTTTCGTGAAACAACATGATGCACTGATGGTGCGAAATATTGATTTGGCTAGTAGTAACAACAGCAAGAGGAGGCATAGTTCTCTTTTACCAAGTACAATTAGAGCTTTATTGGTTGGTCCTTCAAATTGTGGTAAAACAAATGCTATGTTGAGCTTAATAGAGAGTCCAAATGGATTAAAGTTCAAAAATATCTATATTTATTCAAAATCATTGTATCAACCTAAATACAAGTACTTGCAAGAATTAATACAACCCATAAAGGGTATGGGATATTATACATTCTCTGAAAATGAAGAAGTTCTAACACCAGATACAGCAAAACCGAATTCTATTATAATCTTCGATGATGTGGCTTGCGAAAAGCAAAATAATATAAGGTTATATTTTTGTATGGGACGTCATAAAAACATTGATGCTTTTTATTTATGTCAGTCTTACACACGAATTCCAAAGCATTTGATACGAGACAATGCAAATATGATTATAATGTTCAAGCAAGATGAGATGAATACAAAACATGTGTACAATGATCATGTAGGTGCGGATATGAATTTCAAAGATTTTTTATATATGTGCAGCGAATGTTGGAAAGATAGTTATGGATTTCTTGTTATCAGCAAAGATGATCCTATAGATGGCGGACGTTATAGAAAAGGGTTTGATATTTTTATTCATCTATAAATGGCGAACTATCCAGAATTCTAAAATTAGTATATAAACACTATTCAAGCAGAATTGACCTGATCTGTTAACTGATAATCATCAAAGCTGATGTATCTGATCTGATCTAATCAATAAGCTGATATATCTGATCTGATCTAATCAATAACTAATCAATAGACTAATCTGATAATGAGTAAAAAAGAACGAGTATTAAAGGATGTTATAAACACCAGGAGAGTGTTGAGGAACAAATTTAATAGTATCAAGAATCAGGGGTTAGTAACAGAAGAGCTATTAGAGGATACCTTTAAACCTATCACTAAGCCTCTCAAGAAACTAGTAGAAGGTATTAAGCAAAATAATGATCAAATTAATATGCCCTTCGATGCTGAATTTCTAAAAGTAAAAGCGAATACAAGCACACCCTTAAAAAGTATTAAAAATAAATCAGATACACTGGATACGATTAACGATTACACTTTTTATACACAATCGGGTGAAGAAAGCGGTGGTTCAAGCAATCAAGCATTGTCATTGGATTTAACCCTGTTGGAAAGGGATAATAAATTAGATAAATTATATGGTCCATATAAAGATTTAAATGATAAATGGAAATTAGGTAACGCTGATTTGAAATTAGGAGCAAATGAGATTACCATAAATGATAACAACTGGTCTATCACACCAGGTCTCGTTGAATTGATGTTTCACAAAACACCTAAGCACTATACCGATAATGATTTACAAGAATATAAGGAAATTTTAATCGAAACAAATGCCCATAAACGCCATCATAATAGAAACGAACAAATTAAAGGAACTAGAGCAATCAAGTACAAAAAGATTATAAAAACATTATTCCAGAATGAGAATAAAAAAGGATCTGGTTTAATGACAGTAAATCTCAAAAAAACAAATTATATATACTGGGATAATCCTAATGAGCTAGTCGATCGATTACGACTTTTGATTTCATCACAATCAGCTGGTCATACGAGTCATAACAATGAAATTATGTCTATCATTGAAGAATTGAGAGAAAGCAATATAATTGCCTAGGTTTAAATTTACGCCTAGTCAGTATAAAAATGGGTGTTGACAAGTTTGGTAATTCAACGCATCATCATCTTATTGATAAAAGACTAAAACACGCTTTAGGTTTTAATTTAGATCGTGACAGGAATATTAATCTTCATTTTAAACGACTAAAAAATGTAGGACTTCCCATTGACGATAATGATGCCGCCTCTATGATATTTGTTACAAACAATGTGAAACAGATGATATTGAAAGGTCAAAAAGACTATACGCTGTTGAGGAATAAAATTACTGAAGAAATTGAAAGACTAGCAGCGAGTTATCAACAGGACAAAGACGTGCTTACAAATTCTATTAACTTATTAAGGCAAGAGACCGAAAAGGAATCAGAATCACATAGAAACTATATTGAAGATAGACTCAAAGGAATCGAAAATTATTTTTTTCAACAATTTGTTAAACCAAAGTCTATAGAATTGTTGGAGAATAATTTTAAAAAAATAAAAAAAGATTCTGTTAAGAAATGAGTACTGTTAACGAAAAGAGAGGTATTGTGGATGAGCTTCATAGACAAGCTCGTAGAAACTTCAAAAGACGACGAGTTATAACAAAAGGAATAGATGATCTTTGGCAAGCAGATCTAGTTGAAATGGGTGCGTATTCAACATTTAATAGCGGTCATCGTTTTCTTCTAACAATCATAGATACTTTTTCCAAATTCGCTTGGGTTGCACCACTTAAGACTAAAACTGCTTCTGACGTTACAAAAGCTATGAAAAATATATTTGTTAAGCATAAACGATCACCTAGGAATTTACAAACCGATGACGGAAAAGAGTTTTTTAATCGGAACTTTCAAAATCTAATGACCCAGTATGATGTCAATCATTATTCCACGTATAGTATCGTAAAGGCATCAATAATTGAACGATTCAACAGAACCCTAAAGAGTCTAATGTGGAAGGAGTTTAGCTATACGGGTTCATACAGGTGGTTAAAGACATACAAGGACTTGATTGTGAAATACAATAACACAAAACATAGGACTATTGGAATGTGTCCAAGTAATGTGAATTCCTCCAATGAAAAGCTTATATTAAACTCGACTTACAACAACATGAAAACATATGACAAACCGAAACTTGTTGTTGGTGATCATGTGCGAATCAGTAAATATAAACATACTTTTGAGAAAGGCTACACACCAAATTGGACAACAGAAATTTTCAAAATTAAAACAATTCAACATACAAATCCGACTACATACATTTTGGTGGATTATCAGGGAAATGCGATTAAGGGAGGATTCTATGAATATGAACTGATGAAAACGCAATATCTAAATAATTACCTCGTTGAAAAAATTCTACGCACAAGAGACGACCGAGTTTTTGTGAAATGGTTGGGATTCTCAAACGAACATAACTCTTGGATTAATAAAAATAGTATACTGTAATATTTATATATACACATACATACACACCACGCAGACACATACACATCCATACATATATTCAATAAAAAATTTTTCTTCAAAAGCGTTGTCTTATAATTTTCTATTTCATTTTGTAGCTAGTCGTGAATATGTCAATAACATTAACTTTAAGTGGAAATACATCGAGTCTCACTACGAATTACTTCCCACCAATCGATTTGGATAGGGAATATGAGTGTGGGCTGGTAGACTTTCATACATACAATTCAGTACCCAATATTGATTGGGATAATAATTTATTTCATATAGGTAATGAGGTGATCGAACTTCCTATAGGTTCATACGAATTTCAGGATATTGTTGAATATATACGAGAAAAATATGGATCTATAGATAAATCGGCTGAACTTTTCATTGATGCTAATTACAATACCCTCAAAACAGAAATTTTATCTAACGATAATATTGATTTTAGTCAAAATCGAAGTATTGGTTCATTGTTTGGATTTAGCAAGAAGATTTTAGAAGGTGGTAAGGCATATGAATCAGACATGCCTATTCATATAACAAAAATCAATGCAATACGTGTTGAATGTAACATTGTGAGCGGATCATATATTAACAACTCACCAGCGCATACACTTCATGAATTTTCACTACATGTTAGTCCTGGGCATAAATTAGATGAAATTCCTAAAAATGTTATTTATTTACCTGTGACCGTCAGACAGATAAGTTCGATTACAGTAAACGTTGTTGATCAAAACAGTGGTCTTATTAATTTTCGTGGAGAAACAATTACTATTAGATTACATTTAAGACCAAAGGATAAATGATTATTTATAATAAAAACAATAAGAATTTCGGAAGTCTTATCACTTCTTCGTTGTCATTCAATCAAGAAACATTGACGCCGTTAACATCATCGTCATCAACGAAAAGAGAAAAAAATAAAAAACTGACTGCAATCAATAAAAAATTCCTTAAATCATTAGGACTACAGGTTAAGTGAAAGAAACAAAAAGGACATGAATGAAGTTTTAAATGTTTTGCAAAAACCCGTCTATGATGAAAGCATTATAAAAAAAGAATATCATAGTTATATACCATACTTACAATCATACAAAAATAACGATGAAATTAGAATATCTATTCAAAATCAGGACCTCTATCTGTTGCCATGTGATAGCTACATTTATATTGAAGGCTTTGTAACCTTGGACAATGGAACAAAATCAAGTAATATTAATTTGAAAAACAACTGCATAGCGTTTTTATTTGATGAAATTCGTTATGAAATCAATGGAATTGAAATTGACCGCACCCGATATACAGGAATAACAACGATGATTAAGAATTTCGTTTCATTAAATCATAATGAGAGCATAATGCTGAAAAATGCTGGATGGTTTGCAACGAAAGATCAATCTATTCAAAATGGTTATTTTAATTTTTGCATACCACTTAAAATACTTCTAGGATTTGCTGAAGACTTTAATAAGATTATTTTAAATTCGAAGCATGAGCTTATACTATTACGTTCAAAATCTGATTCGAATGCTGTCTACTCGACTGATGCAAAGGAAAAAGTTCTGTTAAACATTCTGAATATCACGTGGAAAGTTCCTCACATACAGTTGGCGGATTTTTCAAAATTGGAAATTCTCAAAATAATAAGTGCTGGGCAGAGTTTAAAAATACCATTTCGAAGCTGGGATTGTCACTTTAATCCCACTCTATCGCAAGGAGTGCACCACTTGTGGAATGTGAAACTTTCTCCACAGAGTGAAAGACCTCGATTTATATTAATAGTTTTTCAAACTCCAACTGGAGTACAACATTGTGATGTGTCAGATGTAAAAGTGCATCTTAACTCTGAGACATATCCATATGATGATTTAAAAGTTAATTTTGGTCGAGATCGTTACGCTCTTTTATATGATATGTATGCTAGATTTCAACAGAGCTATTACATGCGGGAACCTCAACCATTGTTATCGCGAGATGAATTTGCAAATTTGGCTCCAATTATTGTGATCGATGTAATACATCAGAATGAAGTTGTTAAAACGGGACCCATTGATATCAAAGTGGAACTTACAACCAACAAAAATTTACCAACAAACACAACAGCATACTGTGTTCTCATACATGATCGGCTCGTAGAATATACTCCACTTACAGGTGAAATTAGAAGACTAGTTTAGATTATAATTAACCTCGAAGCGAATAACACATAAAAATGAGCGCAAACGATTTTATAACTATAGACGTGCAAGGATATAAAGTCAAAAACAATAAATTCATTGTGAAGGAAATAGCCGTCTCTTTTAGTTTCTATGAATATCAACATTTTCTTATTAAACCACCATATACCTTCACTGTATTATCACCTAGAGATCAGAAACAAGTGAATTGGTTGAACAAAAATCATCACAATCTTTCTTGGTGTCTCGGTAGTATATCCTTTAATAGCATACAAACGTTTCTGAGACTAAATCTAAAACCGGATGTAAGAATTTTCACAAAAGGAATTGAAAAAGTGGAATGGATCAAACATATCCTTGTTAGTACTAAGTTCGAGGTGTATAATATCGAAGATTATGAGTGTGAAAGCTTTAAATATCTTCAGCAGCACCATCCAACATATTCAAGATGTAACTATCATCATCAACAACATGGAAGTTGTGCCTTAGAAAATTCATTGTTAATAAGACATGTTGTAAATAGAAAAGAATTTAAATAAAACATTTTTTTAGAAATTTATTTAGTTTTGCGTTTTTTTATTATTTATTGATTTTCTATAGACATTGCATTGACAATTTTGTGGAAAGTTTTACTTATTAATTCAAATGTTAATGTATATCCTTTCTGATTATTGACTGCTTGTATTGTTTCCTCTAACATTTTATTATATCGAGTTGGATATAAGAAACTGTATAAAAAGAAATACATATTTTTATTTTTTTTTTTTTTTTATTTTCAAATATCATTTATTGATATATTTTTATGTCCCCAAGCATAAGTACTTATTCCGTCATTACATATATATCTTTTGCTGTCAGTATAACTTAATGATAACTTATTAATATGCTGTGTATACACATTATGTAACTTAGTTCTAAATATAAACATTGACTTATAAAACAATTGTTTCTTTATTAAACATTTCCGATAATCTTTTATATCTAAACTATTAGTAACAGATTTTTTAACTCCTTTTGCTTTTTTTACCACTTCATTGGTCTCTGTGACAAAGGAATACATTTTGGCTCTTAATCCTATAAATTCTAACATTTTTAGAGAATTATTTTCATCTTTAAATTTACCAAGAACTTTATCATTCGTTTGAGGAAAATTATGTATATTGTCTTTAGGATATGAATAGGTATCAAACCTTGATTTCTCGGGATCAATGACGTCATCATATATGTTTGAATAAAAATCATCTGTTATTATTGAATAAATAAACGAGTCTGTATCCATATAGTTCAATCGAACTGATTCGACAAACTTGTTCTTCATATACTCATAATGAAAATCATACATAAGCCATTTTGATAGCTCTAATATAACAAAACCTAAATAGATAGGTTTATCATATACCACTCGTCCCTTTAACATTTCAATAGCACACATCTCTGGTGTAAATATAGATCGACTATGGAAATTAGGATTTGCAATTAGCTTTCTAGCGCTAAAAGAATTTCGTTTACCATACCATTCAGTCACAATTTTCACAACTCGTCGCTTTTCTACATTTTCCATAGTTTTACCGTAGACACTGTTGTTCATCAATTTGAAAAAGTCTTTTTCAAACTTATTGCTAGCCCTTTTCCTGTACTCAGTATTAAGACTTATATATTTCTCTAACCATTCAGATTGAGTGAAAGATAACACTCTGTGTACTTTTGTTAGAGTTAATCTATTTTTCAGACACTGTTGTAAGTTCTTAAGATGAATTACATAATGAGTCTTTGAATTTAAACTAGCTATTAGCTTAGGAATATTACTACCCGGAGTTATCATATTCTCTGGACAAAACGGAAGATCATTGTGGTAATCATGAAGATCGATTGGGTAGTCTAAATCTACTTCCAATACACAACCAACTTTATCCTTTTCCCAGCTTAAAATGTATTCTGTGGTGTAGATCTCCGGATCTTCCCACTGGAAATTCCCATCAGGAAGCGGTTGAGACATTGCCCACCCATATAAATTATTTGCGTCGAGATACATGAGAAATTCACTTGATTTATTTTTATCGAATTTATCCAGGTACTTATTATTAGCGATGGCATGTCTATGACTACACTGACATAGACCACCTCTGATACCTTTCTTAAAGAAATTGTACATGCTAATGTCTGTAAAAAGTTCTAGATTAATTTTTGTTACTTTCAACATTGCATCCCAAGATAAACCGGGAGATGTATAGTAGTGACATGGATCTAACTCATATATATTTATACAAACCTTACGAAAATTTTCATATATATCAGCTAACAACAAAACATCGCTCTGTAAATATAAAAGCATGTAATCTTTTAAAGATTTACAATTGAAATGTGTCCATACTTTTAGAGCATGATCATAATCCTTATCTATACAATCTTTGTCTGTTAGCTTATTATAAAATTGAGAAATTGGAGGAAGAGAACAATCATCTAAGCGATCCCATGAATCAAGATAATCGTAAGGAAATACACCTTTCCTAATCATTAATTTAAATGAGTCTTCATTTTTGAAAAATCTCTTGGTTACTATAAAATCATGTTCTGATAAATTTTTCGCTAACGAGTCTATACTAGATGGTAAAAATCGAAATGAATCTAAAAATCTAATTTCAAAGCTGTTAATTTCATTTATATACACTCTCTTAGAAAGTGATATATAGTTTTCCTTATTTAATGGAATTATATTTATTGTACCATTAATAGTACTTAAACTTTTCACAAACAGATGACAGTCATAACCCGAAAAGTTATGTAAGAAAATTGGAAAAAAATTTGGTACTCTAAACTCTAAATTACACTTTGAATGTGCTGGTCCTCTATATGCACCAGTGAAGTGACAGTGATCTCTTACCCTTACTTCTGTTTGATTAAAACTTTGTTTGCATATACTACACATAGTGGCTGTTTGATGGATGTAGTTCTCCCGCTGTGTTAGTTGAATCATCGGTTTTGGATTCATAATAACTTCCTGATAGATACATTTCAGATCTTCAACTAAGCTCTCAACAAATTTATCCGATGCGTTTTCACCTAATAACAAAAAATCGATTAATGCATTTTATTATGTGTTGTTATAATAAATTCTTACCGACAAATGTTCTATGCTGGTTCAGCTGATCATCAAACGAACACTTTATGTAATAAGAAAATGCACATGGTATGTGCTGTTGTACATCAGTTGTTGATGAAGTCTCTGGATTTGGTATGCAATGACTCACGGGACATAGAATGGACTCAAAGTCTGCATACACAGCAAATGGAACTTGTAATTGTCTGTTGTATTGGGAAAAATTGATTATATTACTTCCTTCCTCTGGCATAATCGTAACCAGTTTACGACATTCACTTTTATGTTTTTCTAGATTGGATTCGTTGCGAAACAGTTGTAAGCAACCATTACAGAGATGGATTCGATTTTGATGCTTAGTTACTTGGTTGCGTAATAATCGTGATATATTTTTGATGTACACATAATGCGTTTGTTCACCATCATAACTTTCGCAATAGAGCAAGTTAATATGTCTTGTCTTTTCTTCATGTGTATGATAGTAGGGTCCAATTATATCACATTCCTCCTTCTTATTGATTTCATAACCAAAAACGCTTACACTGATGTTTGGATTATTTGTTTCGAAAATTTGTGCATCTTTTACCTTAAGAGGAAATTCCATATTTTTGAAGGAAAGAATTTCATCATTAACTTGAATAATTTCACTTGTTATGTCGTTTATTTTATATGATGATGGTCTATCAAAATGACATGTGACTGTGTTATCCAAAGCAGATATAATAGCCCATTTAAAACAATATTCATCAGTGTTTTGGATGTTTATACAAGCTTTTTTAGCTAATATCTGCGTTGGTAATCGAAAATATGAAGAACCTCGAAACGCTTCGTATTTATTGATGTTTATTTCGATTCTTAGAAATGATAGTAAAGCCCATCCGCTATCTTTTTCTTGGAATTCTTCTAATTTGATCTTGATGTCATTGATCATAGTATTTAAAGTTTCCGGTATATTATCTTTTTCTATGATCGTGTACATTTTGGTCTGCATACTTTTTACATCTAGGATCATCTCATCGTTATTTTTATCATGTTTCACAAATTCTGAAAATAGCTCTATGTTAAATTTAAAAGCTTTCAAAATTTCAATTTCATTTTCTAACAGCTCTGTAATCACGCCCATACTTTTTTCAAATAATTTATCTACATTCAATATGTTCTCATCATTGTTAGAAATGGAAAATGTTTTGATTCGATTCTTGAAAGCACCTTCTATACAGCATACGTTTTCGCTTATAATCTTTTTAGCCTTTATTTTATGAGTATTTTTCCTTTGATGTTGAGTCCAATGCCTTTCTTCAACATCCTCTTCGCAAATTAAACATCTTTTATAAACATTTAACCTCAATCTTTTTCTATGTTGCACTCCTGAAGTTGATGGTTGTTCTTTGAGATTTGTCATCAGTTCTTTTTCAGATTGCATTCCTGACATTGATGACTCTATTTTCTGAAGATTTTTTCTTTTTTTATCACAACACCGATTTAATTTTGTATGACGAACAAAAGATGATTTATCCCAAAACTCTCTTTCACATACTTCGCAGCGATACATTTTTCTTGTTGGTCTTCTTGTAGATACCTAGATATTATTACCTGACACTTATCTTACCGCTGATTCACAAGCACTATACCACTTTTTAACACTTAACACAATGTTACTGATAGGATGGTGTTTTCGAAATGTCCTCATGAATAGATATTTCCTTATTTATATGGTTGTTATTATCTGTTCAACAAATATTTTTCTATAGTTTTAGCATGTACTCTACATATCACAAAACAATATTTATCTCGGTTAATGAAAAATATCACTGAAAACCTAAACACATCACTAAATACTCAACCTATTATATTCTTATTCTTCTCTATCTTTGTGTTGAAGGTCATTTACAATCATATATATTCATGTTAATATTCTTAACACACAAAGGCCACTGACCGCAAAAAATACTCCCAGAACACACAACTCATATTCAACATTACGCAACCATATGTATATCAAATGTTACGCAACGCTGAGAATATGAGTCACTGACCGCACAACAGCCGTCAACTAGGTCACTCGCAACCTCTTATCAATTCAACCACCAGCTCAAGGTCCCCGAACAGTCACAAACAGCACACGACAACTTCTAATTGGACTCTACTGATAAGAAAAACCACAACGAAACGACCACAACTTTCCTGGTCCAGAACCATCCAAATATAACTACTAATACACACACGAACACATCACCAAAAGTGTTTTTAAGTCCTAGATAGGTCTAATAGGGCAGATATGGCAGTTGGAGGATTACCTGACAATTACCTGACCAAACGCTCCAACACGACGATGCTAGATATACAAAAGTAGCAAAAAATTCAGATGTCCTGAAATGCGCTCCCACGCATCGGATTCTGTTAATACACACACGAACACATCACCAAAAGTGTTTTTAAGTCCTAGATAGGTCTAATAGGGCAGATATGGCAGTTGGAGGATTACCTGACCAAACGCTCCAACACGACGATGCTAGCTATACAAAAGTAGCAAAAAATTCAGATGTCCTGAAATGCGCTCCCACGCATCGGATTCTGTTAATACACACACGAACACATCACCAAAAGTGTTTTTAAGTCCTAGATAGGTCTAATAGGGCAGATATGGCAGTTGGAGGATTACCTGACCAAACGCTCCAACACGACGATGCTAGCTATACAAAAGTAGCAAAAAATTCAGATGTCCTGAAATGCGCTCCAACGCATCGGATTCTGTTAATACACACACGAACACATCACCAAAAGTGTTTTTAAGTCCTAGATAGGTCTAATAGGGCAGATATGGCAGTTGGAGGATTACCTGACAATTACCTGACCAAACGCTCCAACACGACGATGCTAGCTATACAAAAGTAGCAAAAAATTCAGATGTCCTGAAATGCGCTCCCGCGCATCGGATTCTGTTAATACACACACGAACACATCACCAAAAGTGTTTTTAAGTCCTAGATAGGTCTAATAGGGCAGATATGGCAGTTGGAGGATTACCTGACCAAACGCTCCAACACGACGATGCTAGCTATACAAAAGTAGCAAAAAATTCAGATGTCCTGAAATGCGCTCCCACGCATCGGATTCTGTTAATACACACACGACCACATCACCAAAAGTGTTGTTAAGTCCTAGATAGGTCTAATAGGGCAGATATGGCAGTTGGAGGATTACCTGACCAAACGCTCCAACACGACGATGCTAGCTATACAAAAGTAGCAAAAAATTCAGATGTCCTGAAATGCGCTCCAACGCATCGGATTCTGTTAATACACACACGAACACATCACCAAAAGTGTTTTTAAGTCCTAGATAGGTCTAATAGGGCAGATATGGCAGTTGGAGGATTACCTGACCAAACGCTCCAACACGACGATGCTAGCTATACAAAAGTAGCAAAAAATTCAGATGTCCTGAAATGCGCTCCCACGCATCGGATTCTGTTAACACACACACGAACACATCACCAAAAGTGTTTTTAAGTCCTAGATAGGTCTAATAGGGCAGATATGGCAGTTGGAGGATTACCTGACCAAACGCTCCAACACGACGATGCTAGCTATACAAAAGTAACAAAAAATTCAGATGTCCTGAAATGCGCTCCAACGCATCGGATTCTGTTAATACACACACGAACACATCACCAAAAGTGTTTTTAAGTCCTAGATAGGTCTAATAGGGCAGATATGGCAGTTGGAGGATTACCTGACCAAACGCTCCAACACGACGATGCTAGCTATACAAAAGTAGCAAAAAATTCAGATGTCCTGAAATGCGCTCCAACGCATCGGATTCTGTTAATACACACACGAACACATCACCAAAAGTGTTTTTAAGTCCTAGATAGGTCTAATAGGGCAGATATGGCAGTTGGAGGACTACCTGACCAAACGCTCCAACACGACGATGCTAGCTATACAAAAGTAGCAAAAAATTCAGATGTCCTGAAATGCGCTCCAACGCATCGAATTCTGTTAATACACACACCAACACATCACCAAAAGTGTTTTTAAGTCCTAGATAGGTCTAATAGGGCAGATATGGCAGTTGGAGGACTACCTGACCATACGCTCCAACACGACGATGCTAGCTATACAAAAGTAGCAAAAAATTCAGGTGTCCTGAAATGCGCTCCAACGCATCGGATTCTGTTAATACACACACGAACACATCACCAAAAGTGTTCTTAAGTCCTAGATAGGTCTAATAGGGCAGATATGGCAGTTGGAGGATTACCTGACAATTACCTGACCAAACGCTCCAACACGACGATGCTAGCTATACAAAAGTAGCAAAAAATTCAGATGTCCTGAAATGCGCTCCCACGCATCGGATTCTGTTAATACACACACGAACACATCACCAAAAGTGTTTTTAAGTCCTAGATAGGTCTAATAGGGCAGATATGGCAGTTGGAGGACTACCTGACCAAACGCTCCATCACGACGATGCTAGCTATACAAAAGTAGCAAAAAATTCAGATGTCCTGAAATGCGCTCCCACGCATCGGATTCTGTTAATACACACACGAACACATCACCAAAAGTGTTTTTACGTCCTAGATAGGTCTAATAGGGCAGATATGGCAGTTGGAGGATTACCTGACAATTACCTGACCAAACGCTCCAACACGACGATGCTAGCTATACAAAAGTAGCAAAAAATTCAGATGTCCTGAAATGCGCTCCCACGCATCGGATTCTGTTAATACACACACGAACACATCACCAAAAGTGTTTTTAAGTCCTAAATAGGTCTAATAGGGCAGATATGGCAGTTGGAGGATTACCTGACAATTACCTGACCAAACGCTCCAACACGACGATGCTAGCTATACAAAAGTAGCAAAAAATTCAGATGTCCTGAAATGCGCTCCAACGCATCGGATTCTGTTAATACACACACGAACACATCACCAAAAGTGTTTTTAAGTCCTAGATAGGTCTAATAGGGCAAATATGGCAGTTGGAGGATTACCTGATAATTGCCTGACCAAACGCTCCAACACGACGATGCTAGCTATACAAAAGTAGCAAAAAATTCAGATGTCCTGAAATGCGCTCCAACGCATCGCATTCTGTTAATACACACACGAACACATCACCAAAAGTGTTTTTAAGTCCTAGATAGGTCTAATAGGGCAGATATGGCAGTTGGAGGATTACCTGACCAAACGCTCCAACACGACGATGCTAGCTATACAAAAGTAGCAAAAAATTCAGATGTCCTGAAATGCGCTCCAACGCATCGCATTCTGTTAATACACACACGAACACATCACCAAAAGTGTTTTTAAGTCCTAGATAGGTCTAATAGGGCAGATATGGCAGTTGGAGGATTACCTGACCAAACGCTCCAACACGACGATGCTAGCTATACAAAAGTAGCAAAAAATTCAGATGTCCTGAAATGCGCTCCAACGCATCGAATTCTGTTAATACACACACCAACACATCACCAAAAGTGTTTTTAAGTCCTAGATAGGTCTAATAGGGCAGATATGGCAGTTGGAGGACTACCTGACCATACGCTCCAACACGAGGATGCTAGCTATACAAAAGTAGCAAAAAATTCAGGTGTCCTGAAATGCGCTCCAACGCATCGGATTCTGTTAATACACACACGAACACATCACCAAAAGTGTTCTTAAGTCCTAGATAGGTCTAATAGGGCAGATATGGCAGTTGGAGGATTACCTGACAATTACCTGACCAAACGCTCCAACACGACGATGCTAGCTATACAAAAGTAGCAAAAAATTCAGATGTCCTGAAATGCGCTCCCACGCATCGGATTCTGTTAATACACACACGAACACATCACCAAAAGTGTTTTTAAGTCCTAGATAGGTCTAATAGGGCAGATATGGCAGTTGGAGGACTACCTGACCAAACGCTCCATCACGACGATGCTAGCTATACAAAAGTAGCAAAAAATTCAGATGTCCTGAAATGCGCTCCCACGCATCGGATTCTGTTAATACACACACGAACACATCACCAAAAGTGTTTTTACGTCCTAGATAGGTCTAATAGGGCAGATATGGCAGTTGGAGGATTACCTGACAATTACCTGACCAAACGCTCCAACACGACGATGCTAGCTATACAAAAGTAGCAAAAAATTCAGATGTCCTGAAATGCGCTCCAACGCATCGGATTCTGTTAATACACACACGAACACATCACCAAAAGTGTTTTTAAGTCCTAGATAGGTCTAATAGGGCAGATATGGCAGTTGGAGGACTACCTGACCAAACGCTCCAATACGACGATGCTAGCTATACAAAAGTAGCAAAAAATTCAGATGTCCTGAAATGCGCTCCCACGCATCGGATTCTGTTAATACACACACGAACACATCACCAAAAGTGTTTTTAAGTCCTAGATAGGTCTAATAGGGCAGATATGGCAGTTGGAGGATTTCCTGACCAAACGCTCCAACACGACGATGCTAGCTATACAAAAGTAGCAAAAAATTCAGATGTCCTGAAATGCGCTCCCACGCATCGGATTCTGTTAATACACACACGAACACATCACCAAAAGTGTTTTTAAGTCCTAGATAGGTCTAATAGGGCAGATATGGCAGTTGGAGGATTACCTGACAATTACCTGACCAAACGCTCCAACACGACGATGCTAGCTATACAAAAGTAGCAAAAAATTCAGATGTCCTGAAATGCGCTCCCACGCATCGGATTCTGTTAATACACACACGAACACATCACCAAAAGTGTTTTTAAGTCCTAGATAGGTCTAATAGGGCAGATATGGCAGTTGGAGGACTACCTGACCAAACGCTCCAACACGACGATGCTAGCTATACAAAAGTAGCAAAAAATTCAGATGTCCTGAAATGCGCTCCCACGCATCGGATTCTGTTAATACACACACGAACACATCACCAAAAGTGTTTTTAAGTCCTAGATAGGTCTAATAGGGCAGATATGGCAGTTGGAGGATTACCTGACCAAACGCTCCAACACGACGATGCTAGCTATACAAAAGTAGCAAAAAATTCAGATGTCCTGAAATGCGCTCCCACGCATCGGATTCTGTTAATACACACACGAACACATCACCAAAAGTGTTTTTAAGTCCTAGATAGGTCTAATAGGGCAGATATGGCAGTTGGAGGATTACCTGACAATTACCTGACCAAACGCTCCAACACGACGATGCTAGCTATACAAAAGTAGCAAAAAATTCAGATGTCCTGAAATGCGCTCCCACGCATCGGATTCTGTTAATACACACACGAACACATCACCAAAAGTGTTTTTAAGTCCTAGATAGGTCTAATAGGGCAGATATGGCAGTTGGAGGACTACCTGACCAAACGCTCCAACACGACGATGCTAGCTATACAAAAGTAGCAAAAAATTCAGATGCCCTGAAATGCGCTCCAACGCATCGGATTGTGTTAATACACACACGAACACATCACCAAAAGTGTTTTTAAGTCCTAGATAGGTCTAATAGGGCAGATATGGCAGTTGGAGGATTACCTGACAATTACCTGACCAAACGCTCCAACACGACGATGCTAGCTATACAAAAGTAGCAAAAAATTCACATGTCCTGAAATGCGCTCCCACGCATCGGATTCTGTTAATACACACACGAACACATCACCAAAAGTGTTTTTACGTCCTAGATAAGTCTAATAGGGCAGATATGGCAGTTGGAGGATTACCTGACAATTACCTGACCAAACGCTCCAACACGACGATGCTAGCTATACAAAAGTAGCAAAAAATTCAGATGTCCTGAAATGCGCTCCCACGCATCGGATTCTGTTAATACATACACGAACACATCACCAAAAGTGTTTTTAAGTCCTAGATAGGTCTAATAGGGCAGATATGGCAGTTGGAGGATTACCTGACAATTACCTGACCAAACGCTCCAACACGACGATGCTAGCTATACAAAAGTAGCAAAAAATTCAGATGTCCTGAAATGCGCTCCCACGCATCGGATTCTGTTAATACATACACGAACACATCACCAAAAGTGTTTTTAAGTCCTAGATAGGTCTAATAGGGCAGATATGGCAGTTGGAGGATTACCTGACCAAACTCTCCAACACGACGATGCTAGCTATACAAAAGTAGCAAAAAATTCAGATGTCCTGAAATGCGCTCCCACGCATCGGATTCTGTTAATATACACACGAACACATCACCAAAAGTGTTTTTAAGTCCTAGATAGGTCTAATAGGGCAGATATGGCAGTTGGAGGACTACCTGACCAAACGCTCCAATACGACGATGCTAGCTATACAAAAGTAGCAAAAAATTCAGATGTCCTGAAATGCGCTCCCACGCATCGGATTCTGTTAATACACACACGAACACATCACCAAAAGTGTTTTTAAGTCCTAGATAGGTCTAATAGGGCAGATATGGCAGTTGGAGGATTTCCTGACCAAACGCTCCAACACGACGATGCTAGCTATACAAAAGTAGCAAAAAATTCAGATGTCCTGAAATGCGCTCCCACGCATCGGATTCTGTTAATACACACACGAACACATCACCAAAAGTGTTTTTAAGTCCTAGATAGGTCTAATAGGGCAGATATGGCAGTTGGAGGATTACCTGACAATTACCTGACCAAACGCTCCAACACGACGATGCTAGCTATACAAAAGTAGCAAAAAATTCAGATGTCCTGAAATGCGCTCCCACGCATCGGATTCTGTTAATACACACACGAACACATCACCAAAAGTGTTTTTAAGTCCTAGATAGGTCTAATAGTGCAGATATGGCAGTTGGAGGACTACCTGACCAAACGCTCCAACACGACGATGCTAGCTATACAAAAGTAGCAAAAAATTCAGATGCCCTGAAATGCGCTCCAACGCATCGGATTGTGTTAATACACACACGAACACATCACCAAAAGTGTTTTTAAGTCCTAGATAGGTCTAATAGGGCAGATATGGCAGTTGGAGGATTACCTGACAATTACCTGACCAAACGCTCCAACACGACGATGCTAGCTATACAAAAGTAGCAAAAAATTCACATGTCCTGAAATGCGCTCCCACGCATCGGATTCTGTTAATACACACACGAACACATCACCAAAAGTGTTTTTACGTCCTAGATAAGTCTAATAGGGCAGATATGGCAGTTGGAGGATTACCTGACAATTACCTGACCAAACGCTCCAACACGACGATGCTAGCTATACAAAAGTAGCAAAAAATTCAGATGTCCTGAAATGCGCTCCCACGCATCGGATTCTGTTAATACATACACGAACACATCACCAAAAGTGTTTTTAAGTCCTAGATAGGTCTAATAGGGCAGATATGGCAGTTGGAGGATTACCTGACAATTACCTGACCAAACGCTCCAACACGACGATGCTAGCTATACAAAAGTAGCAAAAAATTCAGATGTCCTGAAATGCGCTCCCACGCATCGGATTCTGTTAATACATACACGAACACATCACCAAAAGTGTTTTTAAGTCCTAGATAGGTCTAATAGGGCAGATATGGCAGTTGGAGGATTACCTGACCAAACTCTCCAACACGACGATGCTAGCTATACAAAAGTAGCAAAAAATTCAGATGTCCTGAAATGCGCTCCCACGCATCGGATTCTGTTAATATACACACGAACACATCACCAAAAGTGTTTTTAAGTCCTAGATAGGTCTAATAGGGCAGATATGGCAGTTGGAGGATTACCTGACCAAACGCTCCAACACGACGATGCTAGCTATACAAAAGTAGCAAAAAATTCAGATGTCCTGAAATGCGTTCCCACGCATCGGATTCTGTTAATACACACACGAACACATCACCAAAAGTGTTCTTAAGTCCTAGATAGGTCTAATAGGGCAGATATGGCAGTTGGAGGATTACCTGACCAAACGCTCCAACACGACGATGCTAGCTATACAAAAGTAGCAAAAAATTCAGATGTCCTGAAATGCGCTCCAACGCATCGGATTCTGTTAATACACACACGAACACATCACCAAAAGTGTTTTTAAGTCCTAGATAGGTCTAATAGGGCAGATATGGCAGTTGGAGGATTACCTGACCAAACGCTCCAACACGACGATGCTAGCTATACAAAAGTAGCAAAAAATTCAGATGTCCTGAAATGCGCTCCAACGCATCGGATTCTGTTAATACACACACGAACACATCACCAAAAGTGTTTTTAAGTCCTAGATAGGTCTAATAGGGCAGATATGGCAGTTGGAGGACTACCTGACCAAACGCTCCAACACGACGATGCTAGCTATACAAAAGTAGCAAAAAATTCAGATGTCCTGAAATGCGCTCCCACGCATCGGATTCTGTTAATACACACACGAACACTTCACCAAAAGTGTTTTTAAGTCCTAGATAGGTCTAATAGGGCAGATATGGCAGTTGGAGGATTACCTGACCAAACGCTCCAACACGACGATGCTAGCTATACAAAAGTAGCAAAAAATTCAGATGTCCTGAAATGCGCTCCCACGCATCGGATTCTGTTAATACACACACGAACACATCACCAAAAGTGTTTTTAAGTCCTAGATAGGTCTAATAGGGCAGATATGGCAGTTGGAGGATTACCTGACAATTACCTGACCAAACGCTCCAACACGACGATGCTAGCTATACAAAAGTAGCAAAAAATTCAGATGTCCTGAAATGCGCTCCCACGCATCGGATTCTGTTAATACACACACGAACACATCACCAAAAATGGTTTTAAGTCCTAGATAGGTCTAATAGGGCAGATATGGCAGTTGGAGGATTACCTGACAATTACCTGACCAAACGCTCCAACACGACGATGCTAGCTATACAAAAGTAGCAAAAAATTCAGATGTCCTGAAATGCGCTCCCACGCATCGGATTCTGTTAATACACACACGAACACATCACCAAAAGTGTTTTTAAGTCCTAGATAGGTCTAATAGGGCAGATATGGCAGTTGGAGGATTACCTGACCAAACGCTCCAACACGACGATGCTAGCTATACAAAAGTAGCAAAAAATTCAGATGTCCTGAAATGCGCTCCCACGCATCGGATTCTGTTAATACACACACGAACACATCACCAAAAGTGTTTTTAAGTCCTAGATAGGTCTAATAGGGCAGATATGGCAGTTGGAGGATTACCTGACCAAACGCTCCAACACGACGATGCTAGCTATACAAAAGTTGCAAAAAATTCAGATGTCCTGAAATGCGCTCCCACGCATCGGATTCTGTTAATACACACACGAACACATCACCAAAAGTGTTTTTAAGTCCTAGATAGGTCTAATAGGGCAGATATGGCAGTTGGAGGATTACCTGACAATTACCTGACCAAACGCTCCAACACGACGATGCTAGCTATACAAAAGTAGCAAAAAATTCAGATGTCCTGAAATGCGCTCCCACGCATCGGATTCTGTTAATACACACACGAACACATCACCAAAAGTGTTTTTAAGTCCTAGATAGGTCTAATAGGGCAGATATGGCAGTTGGAGGATTACCTGACAATTACCTGACCAAACGCTCCAACACGACGATGCTAGCTATACAAAAGTAGCAAAAAATTCAGATGTCCTGAAATGCGCTCCCACGCATCGGATTCTGTTAATACACACACGAACACATCACCAAAAGTGTTTTTAAGTCCTAGATAGGTCTAATAGGGCAGATATGGCAGTTGGAGGATTACCTGACCAAACGCTCCAACACGACGATGCTAGCTATACAAAAGTAGCAAAAAATTCAGATGTCCTGAAATGCGCTCCCACGCATCGGATTCTGTTAATACACACACGAACACATCACCAAAATTGTTTTTAAGTCCTAGATAGGTCTAATAGGGCAGATATGGCAGTTGGAGGATTACCTGACAATTACCTGACCAAACGCTCCAACACGACGATGCTAGCTATACAAAAGTAGCAAAAAATTCAGATGTCCTGAAATGCGCTCCCACGCATCGGATTCTGTTAATACACACACGAACACATCACCAAAAGTGTTTTTAAGTCCTAGATAGGTCTAATAGGGCAGATATGGCAGTTGGAGGATTACCTGACAATTACCTGACCAAACGCTCCAACACGACGATGCTAGCTATACAAAAGTAGCAAAAAATTCAGATGTCCTGAAATGCGCTCCCACGCATCGGATTCTGTTAATACACACACGAACACATCACCAAAAGTGTTTTTAAGTCCTAGATAGGTCTAATAGGGCAGATATGGCAGTTGGAGGATTACCTGACCAAACGCTCCAACACGACGATGTAGCAGCAAAAAATTCAGATGTCCTGAAATGCGCTCCCACGCATCGGATTCTGTTAATACACACACGAACACATCACCAAAAGTGTTTTTAAGTCCTAGATAGGTCTAATAGGGCAGATATGGCAGTTGGAGGATTACCTGACAATTACCTGACCAAACGCTCCAACACGACGATGCTAGCTATACAAAAGTAGCAAAAAATTCAGATGTCCTGAAATGCGCTCCCACGCATCGGATTCTGTTAATACACACACGAACACATCACCAAAAGTGTTTTTAAGTCCTAGATAGGTCTAATAGGGCAGATATGGCAGTTGGAGGATTACCTGACAATTACCTGACCAAACGCTCCAACACGACGATGCTAGCTATACAAAAGTAGCAAAAAATTCAGATGTCCTGAAATGCGCTCCCACGCATCGGATTCTGTTAATACACACACGAACACATCACCAAAAGTGTTTTTAAGTCCTAGATAGGTCTAATAGGGCAGATATGGCAGTTGGAGGATTACCTGACCAAACGCTCCAACACGACGATGCTAGCTATACAAAAGTAGCAAAAAATTCAGATGTCCTGAAATGCGCTCCCACGCATCGGATTCTGTTAATACACACACGAACACATCACCAAAAGTGTTTTTAAGTCCTAGATAGGTGTAATAGGGCAGATATGGCAGTTGGAGGATTACCTGACAATTACCTGACCAAACGCTCCAACACGACGATGCTAGCTATACAAAAGTAGCAAAAAATTCAGATGTCCTGAAATGCGCTCCCACGCATCGGATTCTGTTAATACACACACGAACACATCACCAAAAGTGTTTTTAAGTCCTAGATAGGTCTAATAGGGCAGATATGGCAGTTGGAGGATTACCTGACAATTACCTGACCAAACGCTCCAACACGACGATGCTAGCTATACAAAAGTAGCAAAAAATTCAGATGTCCTGAAATGCGCTCCCACGCATCGGATTCTGTTAATACACACAAGAACACATCACCAAAAGTGTTTTTAAGTCCTAGATAGGTCTAATAGGGCAGATATGGCAGTTGGAGGATTACCTGACCAAACGCTCCAACACGACGATGCTAGCTATACAAAAGTAGCAAAAAATTCAGATGTCCTGAAATGCGCTCCCACGCATCGGATTCTGTTAATACACACACGAACACATCACCAAAAGTGTTTTTAAGTCCTAGATAGGTCTAATAGGGCAGATATGGCAGTTGGAGGATTACCTGACAATTACCTGACCAAACGCTCCAACACGACGATGCTAGCTATACAAAAGTTGCAAAAAATTCAGATGTCCTGAAATGCGCTCCCACGCATCGGATTCTGTTAATACACACACGAACACATCACCAAAAGTGTTTTTAAGTCCTAGATAGGTCTAATAGGGCAGATATGGCAGTTGGAGGATTACCTGACCAAACGCTCCAACACGACGATGCTAGCTATACAAAAGTAGCAAAAAATTCAGATGTCCTGAAATGCGCTCCCACGCATCGGATTCTGTTAATACACACACGAACACATCACCAAAAGTGTTTTTAAGTCCTAGATAGGTCTAATAGGGCAGATATGGCAGTTGGAGGATTACCTGACCAAACGCTCCAACACGACGATGCTAGCTATACAAAAGTAGCAAAAAATTCAGATGTCCTGAAATGCGCTCCCACGCATCGGATTCTGTTAATACACACACGAACACATCACCAAAAGTGTTTTTAAGTCCTAGATAGGTCTAATAGGGCAGATATGGCAGTTGGAGGATTACCTGACCAAACGCTCCAACACGACGATGCTAGCTATACAAAAGTATCAAAAAATTCAGATGTCCTGAAATGCGCTCCCACGCATCGGATTCTGTTAATACACACACGAACACATCACCAAAAGTGTTTTTAAGTCCTAGATAGGTCTAATAGGGCAGATATGGCAGTTGGAGGATTACCTGACAATTACCTGACCAAACGCTCCAACACGACGATGCTAGCTATACAAAAGTAGCAAAAAATTCAGATGTCCTGAAATGCGCTCCCACGCATCGGATTCTGTTAATACACACACGAACACATCACCAAAAGTGTTTTTAAGTCCTAGATAGGTCCAATAGGGCAGATATGGCAGTTGGAGGATTACCTGACAATTACCTGACCAAACGCTCCAACACGACGATGCTAGCTATACAAAAGTAGCAAAAAATTCAGATGTCCTGAAATGCGCTCCCACGCATCGGATTCTGTTAATACACACACGAACACATCACCAAAAGTGTTTTTAAGTCCTAGATAGGTCTAATAGGGCAGATATGGCAGTTGGAGGATTACCTGACCAAACGCTCCAACACGACGATGCTAGCTATACAAAAGTAGCAAAAAATGCAGATGTCCTGAAATGCGCTCCCACGCATCGGATTCTGTTAATACACACACGAACACATCACCAAAAGTGTTTTTAAGTCCTAGATAGGTCTAATAGGGCAGATATGGCAGTTGGAGGATTACCTGACCAAACGCTCCAACACGACGATGCTAGCTATACAAAAGTAGCAAAAAATTCAGATGTCCTGAAATGCGCTCCCACGCATCGGATTCTGTTAATACACACACGAACACATCACCAAAAGTGTTTTTAAGTCCTAGATAGGTCTAATAGGGCAGATATGGCAGTTGGAGGATTACCTGACCAAACGCTCCAACACGACGATGCTAACTATACAAAAGTAGCAAAAAATTCAGATGTCCTGAAATGCGCTCCCACGCATCGGATTCTGTTAATACACACACGAACACATCACCAAAAGTGTTTTTAAGTCCTAGATAGGTCTAATAGGGCAGATATGGCAGTTGGAGGATTACCTGACAATTACCTGACCAAACGCTCCAACACGACGATGCTAGCTATACAAAAGTAGCAAAAAATTCAGATGTCCTGAAATGCGCTCCCACGCATCGGATTCTGTTAATACACACACGAACACATCACCAAAAGTGTTTTTAAGTCCTAGATAGGTCTAATAGGGCAGATATGGCAGTTGGAGGATTACCTGACAATTACCTGACCAAACGCTCCAACACGACGATGCTAGCTATACAAAAGTAGCAAAAAATTCAGATGTCCTGAAATGCGCTCCCACGCATCGGATTCTGTTAATACACACACGAACACATCACCAAAAGTGTTTTTAAGTCCTAGATAGGTCTAATAGGGCAGATATGGCAGTTGGAGGATTACCTGACCAAACGCTCCAACACGACGATGCTAGCTATACAAAAGTAGCCAAAAATTCAGATGTCCTGAAATGCGCTCCCACGCATCGGATTCTGTTAATACACACACGAACACATCACCAAAAGTGTTTTTAAGTCCTAGATAGGTCTAATAGGGCAGATATGGCAGTTGGAGGATTACCTGACCAAACGCTCCAACACGACGATGCTAGCTATACAAAAGTAGCAAAAAATTCAGATGTCCTGAAATGCGCTCCCACGCATCGGATTCTGTTAATACACGCACGAACACATCACCAAAAGTGTTTTTAAGTCCTAGATAGGTCTAATAGGGCAGATATGGCAGTTGGAGGATTACCTGACCAAACGCTCCAACACGACGATGCTAGCTATACAAAAGTAGCAAAAAATTCAGATGTCCTGAAATGCGCTCCCACGCATCGGATTCTGTTAATACACACACGAACACATCACCAAAAGTGTTTTTAAGTCCTAGATAGGTCTAATAGGGCAGATATGGCAGTTGGAGGATTACCTGACCAAACGCTCCAACACGACGATGCTAGCTATACAAAAGTAGCAAAAAATTCAGATGTCCTGAAATGCGCTCCCACGCATCGGATTCTGTTAATACACACACGAACACATCACCAAAAGTGTTTTTAAGTCCTAGATAGGTCTAATAGGGCAGATATGGCAGTTGGAGGATTACCTGACCAAACGCTCCAACACGACGATGCTAGCTATACAAAAGTAGCAAAAAATTCAGATGTCCTGAAATGCGCTCCCACGCATCGGATTCTGTTAATACACACACGAACACATCACCAAAAGTGTTTTTAAGTCCTAGATAGGTCTAATAGGGCAGATATGGCAGTTGGAGGATTACCTGACAATTACCTGACCAAACGCTCCAACACGACGATGCTAGCTATACAAAAGTAGCAAAAAATTCAGATGTCCTGAAATGCGCTCCCACGCATCGGATTCTGTTAATACACACACGAACACATCACCAAAAGTGTTTTTAAGTCCTAGATAGGTCTAATAGGGCAGATATGGCAGTTGGAGGATTACCTGACAATTACCTGACCAAACGCTCCAACACGACGATGCTAGCTATACAAAAGTAGCAAAAAATTCAGATGTCCTGAAATGCGCTCCCACGCATCGGATTCTGTTAATACACACACGAACACATCACCAAAAGTGTTTTTAAGTCCTAGATAGGTCTAATAGGGCAGATATGGCAGTTGGAGGATTACCTGACAATTACCTGACCAAACGCTCCAACACGACGATGCTAGCTATACAAAAGTAGCAAAAAATTCAGATGTCCTGAAATGCGCTCCCACGCATCGGATTCTGTTAATACACACACGAACACATCACCAAAAGTGTTTTTAAGTCCTAGATAGGTCTAATAGGGCAGATATGGCAGTTGGAGGATTACCTGACAATTACCTGACCAAACGCTCCAACACGACGATGCTAGCTATACAAAAGTAGCAAAAAATTCAGATGTCCTGAAATGCGCTCCCACGCATCGGATTCTGTTAATACACACACGAACACATCACCAAAAGTGTTTTTAAGTCCTAGATAGGTCTAATAGGGCAGATATGGCAGTTGGAGGATTACCTGACAATTACCTGACCAAACGCTCCAACACGACGATGCTAGCTATACAAAAGTAGCAAAAAATTCAGATGTCCTGAAATGCGCTCCCACGCATCGGATTCTGTTAATACACACACGAACACATCACCAAAAGTGTTTTTAAGTCCTAGATAGGTCTAATAGGGCAGATATGGCAGTTGGAGGATTACCTGACAATTACCTGACCAAACGCTCCAACACGACGATGCTAGCTGTACAAAAGTAGCAAAAAATTCAGATGTCCTGAAATGCGCTCCCACGCATCGGATTCTGTTAATACACACACGAACACATCACCAAAAGTGTTTTTAAGTCCTAGATAGGTCTAATAGGGCAGATATGGCAGTTGGAGGATTACCTGACAATTACCTGACCAAACGCTCCAACACGACGATGCTAGCTATACAAAAGTAGCAAAAAATTCAGATGTCCTGAAATGCGCTCCCACGCATCGGATTCTGTTAATACACACACGAACACATCACCAAAAGTGTTTTTAAGTCCTAGATAGGTCTAATAGGGCAGATATGGCAGTTGGAGGATTACCTGACAATTACCTGACCAAACGCTCCAACACGACGATGCTAGCTATACAAAAGTAGCAAAAAATTCAGATGTCCTGAAATGCGCTCCCACGCATCGGATTCTGTTAATACACACACGAACACATCACCAAAAGTGTTTTTAAGTCCTAGATAGGTCCAATAGGGCAGATATGGCAGTTGGAGGATTACCTGACAATTACCTGACCAAACGCTCCAACACGACGATGCTAGCTATACAAAAGTAGCAAAAAATTCAGATGTCCTGAAATGCGCTCCCACGCATCGGATTCTGTTAATACACACACGAACACATCACCAAAAGTGTTTTTAAGTCCTAGATAGGTCTAATAGGGCAGATATGGCAGTTGGAGGATTACCTGACCAAACGCTCCAACACGACGATGCTAGCTATACAAAAGTAGCAAAAAATTCAGATGTCCTGAAATGCGCTCCCACGCATCGACTTCTGTTAATACACACACGAACACATCACCAAAAGTGTTTTTAAGTCCTAGATAGGTCTAATAGGGCAGATATGGCAGTTGGAGGATTACCTGACCAAACGCTCCAACACGACGATGCTAGCTATACAAAAGTAGCAAAAAATTCAGATGTCCTGAAATGCGCTCCCACGCATCGGATTCTGTTAATACACACACGAACACATCACCAAAAGTGTTTTTAAGTCCTAGATAGGTCTAATAGGGCAGATATGGCAGTTGGAGGATTACCTGACAATTACCTGACCAAACGCTCCAACACGACGATGCTAGCTATACAAAAGTAGCAAAAAATTCAGATGTCCTGAAATGCGCTCCCACGCATCGGATTCTGTTAATACACACACGAACACATCACCAAAAGTGTTTTTAAGTCCTAGATAGGTCTAATAGGGCAGATATGGCAGTTGGAGGATTACCTGACAATTACCTGACCAAACGCTCCAACACGACGATGCTAGCTATACAAAAGTAGCAAAAAATTCAGATGTCCTGAAATGCGCTCCCACGCATCGGATTCTGTTAATACACACACGAACACATCACCAAAAGTGTTTTTAAGTCCTAGATAGGTCCAATAGGGCAGATATGGCAGTTGGAGGATTACCTGACCAAACGCTCCAACACGACGATGCTAGCTATACAAAAGTAGCAAAAAATTCAGATGTCCTGAAATGCGCTCCCACGCATCGGATTCTGTTAATACACACACGAACACATCACCAAAAGTGTTTTTAAGTCCTAGATAGGTCTAATAGGGCAGATATGGCAGTTGGAGGATTACCTGACAATTACCTGACCAAACGCTCCAACACGACGATGCTAGCTATACAAAAGTAGCAAAAAATTCAGATGTCCTGAAATGCGCTCCCACGCATCGGATTCTGTTAATACACACACGAACACATCACCAAAAGTGTTTTTAAGTCCTAGATAGGTCTAATAGGGCAGATATGGCAGTTGGAGGATTACCTGACAATTACCTGACCAAACGCTCCAACACGACGATGCTAGCTATACAAAAGTAGCAAAAAATTCAGATGTCCTGAAATGCGCTCCCACGCATCGGATTCTGTTAATACACACACGAACACATCACCAAAAGTGTTTTTAAGTCCTAGATAGGTCTAATAGGGCAGATATGGCAGTTGGAGGATTACCTGACCAAACGCTCCAACACGACGATGCTAGCTATACAAAAGTAGCAAAAAATGCAGATGTCCTGAAATGCGCTCCCACGCATCGGATTCTGTTAATACACACACGAACACATCACCAAAAGTGTTTTTAAGTCCTAGATAGGTCTAATAGGGCAGATATGGCAGTTGGAGGATTACCTGACCAAACGCTCCAACACGACGATGCTAGCTATACAAAAGTAGCAAAAAATTCAGATGTCCTGAAATGCGCTCCCACGCATCGGATTCTGTTAATACACACACGAACACATCACCAAAAGTGTTTTTAAGTCCTAGATAGGTCTAATAGGGCAGATATGGCAGTTGGAGGATTACCTGACAATACCTGACAACGCTCCAACACGACGATGCTAGCTATACAAAAGTAGCAAAAAATGCAGATGTCCTGAAATGCGCTCCCACGCATCGGATTCTGTTAATACACACACGAACACATCACCAAAAGTGTTTTTAAGTCCTAGATAGGTCTAATAGGGCAGATATGGCAGTTGGAGGATTACCTGACCAAACGCTCCAACACGACGATGCTAGCTATACAAAAGTAGCAAAAAATTCAGATGTCCTGAAATGCGCTCCCACGCATCGGATTCTGTTAATACACACACGAACACATCACCAAAAGTGTTTTTAAGTCCTAGATAGGTCTAATAGGGCAGATATGGCAGTTGGAGGATTACCTGACCAAACGCTCCAACACGACGATGCTAGCTATACAAAAGTAGCAAAAAATTCAGATGTCCTGAAATGCGCTCCCACGCATCGGATTCTGTTAATACACACACGAACACATCACCAAAAGTGTTTTTAAGTCCTAGATAGGTCTAATAGGGCAGATATGGCAGTTGGAGGATTACCTGACCAAACGCTCCAACACGACGATGCTAGCTATACAAAAGTAGCAAAAATTCAGATGTCCTGAAATGCGCTCCCACGCATCGGATTCTGTTAATACACACACGAACACATCACCAAAAGTGTTTTTTATAAGTCCTAGATAGGTCTAATAGGGCAGATATGGCAGTTGGAGGATTACCTGACAATTACCTGACCAAACGCTCCAACACGACGATGCTAGCTATACAAAAGTAGCAAAAAATTCAGATGTCCTGAAATGCGCTCCCACGCATCGGATTCTGTTAATACACACACGAACACATCACCAAAAGTGTTTTTAAGTCCTAGATAGGTCTAATAGGGCAGATATGGCAGTTGGAGGATTACCTGACAATTACCTGACCAAACGCTCCAACACGACGATGCTAGCTATACAAAAGTAGCAAAAAATTCAGATGTCCTGAAATGCGCTCCCACGCATCGGATTCTGTTAATACACACACGAACACATCACCAAAAGTGTTTTTAAGTCCTAGATAGGTCTAATAGGGCAGATATGGCAGTTGGAGGATTACCTGACAATTACCTGACCAAACGCTCCAACACGACGATGCTAGCTATACAAAAGTAGCAAAAAATTCAGATGTCCTGAAATGCGCTCCCACGCATCGGATTCTGTTAATACACACACGAACACATCACCAAAAGTGTTTTTAAGTCCTAGATAGGTCTAATAGGGCAGATATGGCAGTTGGAGGATTACCTGACCAAACGCTCCAACACGACGATGCTAGCTATACAAAAGTAGCAAAAAATTCAGATGTCCTGAAATGCGCTCCCACGCATCGGATTCTGTTAATACACACACGAACACATCACCAAAAGTGTTTTTAAGTCCTAGATAGGTCTAATAGGGCAGATATGGCAGTTGGAGGATTACCTGACCAAACGCTCCAACACGACGATGCTAGCTATACAAAAGTAGCAAAAAATTCAGATGTCCTGAAATGCGCTCCCACGCATCGGATTCTGTTAATACACACACGAACACATCACCAAAAGTGTTTTTAAGTCCTAGATAGGTCTAATAGGGCAGATATGGCAGTTGGAGGATTACCTGACCAAACGCTCCAACACGACGATGCTAGCTATACAAAAGTAGCAAAAAATTCAGATGTCCTGAAATGCGCTCCCACGCATCGGATTCTGTTAATACACACACGAACACATCACCAAAAGTGTTTTTAAGTCCTAGATAGGTCTAATAGGGCAGATATGGCAGTTGGAGGATTACCTGACAATTACCTGACCAAACGCTCCAACACGACGATGCTAGCTATACAAAAGTAGCAAAAAATTCAGATGTCCTGAAATGCGCTCCCACGCATCGGATTCTGTTAATACACACACGAACACATCACCAAAAGTGTTTTTAAGTCCTAGATAGGTCTAATAGGGGCAGATATGGCAGTTGGAGGATTACCTGACAATTACCTGACCAAACGCTCCAACACGACGATGCTAGCTATACAAAAGTAGCAAAAAATTCAGATGTCCTGAAATGCGCTCCCACGCATCGGATTCTGTTAATACACACACGAACACATCACCAAAGTGTTTTTAAGTCCTAGATAGGTCTAATAGGGCAGATATGCAGTTGGAGGATTACCTGACAATTACCTGACCAAACGCTCCAACACGACGATGCTAGCTATACAAAAGTAGCAAAAAATTCAGATGTCCTGAAATGCGCTCCCACGCATCGGATTCTGTTAATACACACACGAACACATCACCAAAAGTGTTTTTAAGTCCTAGATAGGTCTAATAGGGCAGATATGGCAGTTGGAGGATTACCTGACAATTACCTGACCAAACGCTCCAACACGACGATGCTAGCTATACAAAAGTAGCAAAAAATTCAGATGTCCTGAAATGCGCTCCCACGCATCGGATTCTGTTAATACACACACGA